>MU279356.1:600000-890365 GCA_022385695.1 Xylaria arbuscula | reverse complement strand
TCCCCCCCTCTCCCCCCCCCCCCCCCCCCGCTCCCCCCCCCCCCCCCCCCCCTCCCCCCCCCCCCCCCCCCCCGCGGCCCCCCCCCCCCCCCCCCCCCCCCCAAGGAATTTGAAAAACTCTCACATGCCATGGGCTCCTCGTAAAAGGGCATCTCTAATGTCAATAACTAATTCTGCACTACCTAGAGATAGTGTCTTAGATTGAATTCGACGGCTAAGCTCTGAGTCTATAAACTCTTTGACATCGGGATTATTCTCGGGAACAGTCATTTCTGAGTAGTCCCAGTCAAGCCTTGGTGTCGTTGGATCATTGACCTGAGACCTGTGAGAAATGATGATCTTGCAGAATGATTGTGCCTGCATGAGCCCATATTTAATTAATTCAATCTCCTCGTCATCGCACTCGTCGAAGCCGTCTAGCACAATGTAGACCTGGTGGGTCTTGTTCTGACGCTGTAATACTGTTGTTAGGATTTTTGTTATTTTATCAAAGTCCGGGACCGGAAGGAAGTCTTCGAAGATGTCGTCCATTGTGTCCTTATTTATATGCCCTTGAAGAACCTGTTTGGTCAGAGAACTAAACATGCCTCTGGCCCTGAGGCTGTCTGGATTGTCTCGCCGACAAAAGAAGTACAGCACTAAGCTGTTGGGCTGAGAGAGGTTAAGGTCATCTACAATATTTGCCATGATAACTGACTTCCCCGAGCCCATCTTCCCAGTTAATAAAATAGTGTGGGGGGTTTTTTTCCCTTTCCATTCTATGTAGTTAGCTGAGCCGAGGGAGAATGAAGCAGACCCTCGTTTTCGAATCTGTTTCCAAGGAGTCTCATAGTCGAAAGATGATAATAATGATAGCCGATGAATTCGTTTCTCAACATTTTGGCAGTGGGTAGTGGATCTGCTAGTGGCGCCCACCCATGATCGGAAGTCTTCGTTTTGGCGAGCTTCACGTTCAGTTGTTTCGGCATTGAGAAAGTCTACTTCGTCCCTAATGCATTGCGCCCAACGATGAATGTCTTCCTCTGCACTCTTAAGCTTCGAATCATTCAGTGACGATGTAATCTGGCTGAGCGCTGATTTATTGTTGAAGCGAACAAAATAATGGCATATCTCCACGACAACAATGAAGTACCTGGTTAAAAGGTCTTGGATTCGGCGGGACCGTGAATATAAGACAGCCAAAGCCTGGTATCGCGGAGAAGAACGCCCGATGCTCATGAAAAGTGCCGACAATCTCTCTATAGAGGCGGTAGATGTTGTCATAGCCTTAGATTTATATGAGACAACTGGTCGTAACATGTATGATCAATGAGCTATGAGAACATAAACCTACCAGGATAGTCATTCTCACTAGGGACCAAACCCCACAAGCGACGAGGTTTTGGGAGCCGCCGACGATAATGTCCCCCAATGCGGCAAATTGCTGTACGGTCTGCAGCAAATACGTAAACCTCGGCCCATAGCATCTTGCTACCGCGAGTTTTCTGCCGGCATCGGCGTCCACCTCGGCAGTAATTCGCATCACATCCTTGATCTGAGGAGGCAGGAATTGGGCTTGAGACCTGAAAAGCCGAAAGCGAGATTTCTGATCGCTAGACAACGATGCCTCAAATTCGGAAACAGCCTGGGCAAGTCGAATCTCAGGTTTTAGCGACGCTGTACTCGCAAGAGCGAGAGCCATGTTCAGGAATACGATAGTTTTCAGTTGTGAAGTGGCGATATAAGTGAACGTCGAATGTGCGGTGCACCGCCTTTTTTTTCAATCGCTATTTAACCACCTGCAGGTAAGCGATGGCATTCTCAGCTGCGCCGCACCGTAGCCTACCTCGCTGGCTAACTTATTGCTCTAATTAGTTGACGGCTAGCGGTTCGCCAATCCACCAACCACCACGTCAGCTACTAATCCAGGAGCCTTAAACCTATATAGTCTTACTCCTGCTAGTTGTTTATGTACGGTATATTTTATCTGTCTAATTTGATAGTATTACATTTAATGTCTACTTATTAAGGACTATTAATTGAGTCCCTGCCCCTCTCTGCGACTCTAGGTAAGTAAACTTGGAATACCGGTATTTTCCTAAAACTTAACGCCCTGTCACGTTAGCGCATACAGCCACCACAGACTAAGTACGGTAGGTAGATCCCGCTCAGGCAGGCTACAGCCTACCTATATTTACGGAGTCTTAGGTAGTCTTTTTCCTTTTCCTTTTTGTTTCTTATTTGGGGGCGCGGGGAAAAGAGAGTCTCTTTAAGAGACGATTGGGGTTACAGGTTACCAACATGACCTCTGCTTAGGAAATGTCAGTAGTAGGTACCTCTTAGATACAGATACCTACTAATAACCACCTTAAAAAAGCGTTACCATCAACGTTTGAAACCCAACAGCTGCTACAGTAACCTACACCAAGTTCAACGTCTTTACGCCACCACAATTGTGCAAACAAAGGGGTATTCACATCCCCCCGTCAATATGAACGCTTTGTGTCGTCCCCCATCCTCCCAACACATCTGGATTCATACGTATTATCATCGGGGGGCATAGTTGATCGCTTCGCTAGATGCTGCTGCCGTACTAGCACATAGGGAATAGTTACTATTTTACTCACTATCGCCTGCTCTATGCCCAAGATATCGCCGGCTTGTGAATGAAACATGGAAATCGCCCAGTTCTTATCGCTGTTCGCCTCCTCCAGCGCCTACGTTATCGTATCCCTTGTGAGTTCACCCAAGACACTCAGCTGGCTGGCTGACTGATTGACTGACTGCTTCACTTGTTGTCGGTCGCCGTGGTAGGTCCTCGCCATACAGGTCTATCACCAGCTGTTTGACCCTCTCAGACGCTATCCCGGACCGCTCATAGCCCGATTCACGAACGCCTACGCCGGTTACTTCGCCATCAGGAAGCGCCTTCACCTCACCACGCACCAAAACTTGGAGAAATATGGTGCGAGCGTGTATTGAAACTCCGTGGCACTCGCGTTCGTATCGTTAATTCAGTGCGATGCAGGGCCGGTTATCCGCCAAGCCCCGAACCGTTTGGTCTTCAACACGGTTGCAGCTTTACATGGTGAGTGAGCGAGTGAGCGAGTGACACTGTCCTGTAACTACATTCTTGATACCATGACCACATTTTCCCAGAGACATCTTGTTATACATTTTCTCTCTGATTGATTATTAACTACTCTACCGCTTAATTCTCTAGATATTTACCTTAGTCCGGGTACCACCAAAGGGGAAGCGTACCGCAGCTCTCAGCTACAGGCCAAGTTTCCAAGCATGATCAATGCAATCGACAGAGATCAGCATCGCCGGAAGCGCAAGTATATAGGACAGGCGCTCAACGAGCGTTCGATGCGCAATTTCGAGCCCGTGATGGGGGAGCAGATCGACATCTTCCTGAATCTTCTGCTCGCCTCGGCCCGGGCCGGGGAGGCGGTGAATATGACGGAGCGTTGCCGGCGACTCGGTCTCGACATCATCGGCCTCCTCGCTTTCGGCTATCCATTCGCTACCCAAACCGGAGAGTCGTTCAGGTTCTTACCGGGCGTCATTGACGCGATGAGCTGGCGTATCAGTCTCTACATGCAGTTCCCGCTCCTGCGAGCCCTAGAGTACCCTTTGCTCCTGCTCGCGAGGAAACAAGTCACCAAGTTCGGGAACACGATCAGCTCCATGATAAAGACCCGCACCACGCAGCCCAAGGACGCCCATCATGATCTGTATTCCATGGTAGCTGATCACATCGGTAAAGACCAGCAGGGTTTATATCGCGGCGAGCTATGGCCAGAGGCCATTTTGTTCATCATTGCAGGTACATCTCTCCCCCATGTCTTTCTCGCAGACACATACATACACCCCCTCTCTCTATTGTGTAACACGTCGTTGCTCAGAAAGCGCATTCACTTACTCAAACTATCGAATAATCAGGGGGCACAACGACAGCCACGGCGATGACGGCCCTGTTCTTCTACCTCGCACAGAACCCGGAGACCAGCGCCAGGCTCAAGGCCGAAATCCGATCTACGTTCTCGTCGGTCGAGGAGATCCGCTCAGGACCCGAACTCATGACAAGCTGCAAGTATCTCCGCGCGTGCATCGACGAGACGCTCCGCATGACACCTCCTACTCTGACGATCCCCTGGCGACAACGAGAAGCCGGACGCGACGAGCCTTTTGTCGTGGACGGACACGTGATCCCGCCCGGGACGCAGGTGGGCGTCAGTCTCTATTCCCTGCTGCACCATCCTGAGTACTTTCCAGACCCGTTCATGTTCTCTCCCGAGCGCTGGCTAGATGATGATGATGATGGTGATGATGGAGAAACCGGCCCTCGCGCCAACATGCACAGGGCCTTTGCTCCCTTCCTCATCGGCGATCGAGCCTGTGCGGGGCGGTCCATGGCCTATCTGGAGCTGAGCCTCGCCCTCGCACGTGCCGTCTGGTTATTTGACTGGGAGTTCGCGCCGGGGCCCGCCGGCGACGTGGGCCGCGGCGAGACGGGTCGGACGGACGGACGGGGTCGGCGCGACGAGTTCCAGGTCGACGATATCTTCGTGTCTGCCCACAATGGTCCTTATCTCGTCTTTGCCGCCCGCGAGGACTTTTGTAGAGAGCTTGAGAAGACAAAGAAGTGAGAGGGGGAAGGGATAAGTGAGAGATCTCACCCCCTTCGTTCATGATGAGATAGGGCAAGTGTCAGAAACCGTAACTAACAAGTAAAGTATGACCTTCAAGACCCATCTAGTAAAAATGCTTTTAAAGGTTTTTGCTTCTCATTCAATAGTGTTTACCTTGCTCAAGTAACTATATAGATAATTGAGACCTTGCCTACTGTGACTATGTTAAAAGTTCGACGTGGTTGCTCGCTATTATCTCCGGCTGCAACTATCTAAGGCCTGGAAAATATACAGAAATTATTACTATAATTAAGTACCTACACTAGCATCATATGCTGGAACAAATTATCTCCTAGTATCATTACCGGGTCTTGATATCAAGGTAATGGCTTGGACATCCTTTCGCGTACCCAACATGATGACGATGTATTCCAATAAGGCCTCAGAAACTACGTACTAAGTAGGTAGCTACCTGTTCAAATGGCACAGGTCAAGCGGCTATAGTTTGCGCCCTCCTTCTGAACAATGCCATTTTGAGTAGCCGTTCTTACAGTATACTACGTAGATACATGCATACTCATACGTCCATATATATGTCAAGTAAGTGTGTATATGTATGTAGTTAGTGGTTCAATGTCTCACAACCTGGAACGCAAATTGTCGATGACAACCCCCACCCCTGGCCCCATCCCTCTCCCTTTATGCAGACCAGCCAACATCCACCTAATTTACCAACTGACCAGTACCTACGGTACCTACATCTTGATTCATACAGCATCAATCATGTCATCCTCCGTGGCCGCAGAGGCAAGACAAGTGCCTCTCTCCTTCATGGAGGAGCTCGACCCTCTCGTGTCTCTCTACCGCCCCTCATCACCAAAACCTCGGAGCTCCGACTCGGTTAGATCCCCGACAGACCACACACAACAACCGCGCCTGATCATCATCGCCAGCTGGACCGATGCCAGAGACGTCCACATCGCCAAGTACGTCGCCAAATACCAGGCCTTGTACCCCGCGGCGCAGATCCTGCTCCTCAAGAGTACCCTCAAGTGCATCATTAATCCATCGCGAATCGGCCCCTCCATCAAACACGCCGCGGCTGTCGTCCACGCAGCGTTTCCCCCGAAACAGCAGGCGGCACCACCACCACCACGGACGACATCATCCTCAACATCGTTTTCTTCCTCGACACCACAGTTCCTCATCCACATCTTCTCCAACGGCGGCTCCTCAAGCATCGCAAACCTCTACGAGCAATACGCCGCCACGGCAGTAGGCCCGGACGACGACAAGCGGCTCCCGCCGCACGTAACTGTCTTCGACTCGTCCCCGGGCACCTACAGCATCCCTCGCGCGGTAGCGTTTGCCAGCGTCGGCCTCTCGTCGTTCCTACAGAGATTGATCGCCGCGCCCATCCTCTATGCCCTAGCCGCGCTCTGGTCCGCGTCGATAGCCCTGGGCTTCTCTCGCGACGTGTTACGGGATTGGGGGAGCACCCATAACAACACCAACAGCGACAACAACACCGGGAGCAGCAGCGGCGACGGCGGGAATGTAGCCGAGGTGCGACGGGTGTACATCTACAGCCCCGGCGACGCGTTGATCGACTACCGAGACGTCGAGGCACACGCCGCCGAGGCGGAGAGCAGAGGGTTTTCCGTCGCGCTAGAGAGATATGAGGGCTCGGCGCATGTGGCGCACGTACGGAAGGATGAGGGGCGGTATTGGGAAATTGTTGAGAGGATCATGACGGGTTAAGCTGTGAAGGAGGTGCTTTAGTACTATATATTATTTGTAAAAGGTGAGCTTAAAAACAAGCAAAAGCAATTAGTCGTTATAATATAGCCAAAAATATTTAAACGTTTTTTTTATAAATGTTTTGACCTTTTTTTAATTAACTATCATATTCTCAATTGAAAAGAAACTCAATACTTAAACATAATCTTTTAAAAACTGTAAAATTCAACACTTAATACAAAAGCATCTGCTAACTCAATGCGGCAGCACATTCACCCTTCGTTTCACTTAATTATTCCCCCTTCACTAAAACAGAAGAAAAAAAAATTTTCTCGATCGAAAGCCAGTCTCTTCTGCGGCACGGCGTTTTCAATATACGATCTGATGCCATTAAGGCGCAAAGAGACGCAGCAGAAAGAACTCGCGAGCTGCACAGTGTATTGACTGTCCTCAGAAAAGTTAGTCTATTGCGTATTTGACAGAATTCCTTTCCCTAAAATGTTTGCGATTGATATTCATTAATTCTCGCTAAATGGAGTAACGCTGTTGACAGGGGGAATCTACAGAAAAGCCACATGGCCGATACGGGGACGTGTCCAGGACGACAATCAATGTGATTAGCTAACCCCGGCTTGACTTCAGCGTGACCCCTCATTTTGACATGCCTCCATAGAAAGGGTTATAGATAAGTACAGAATCACACTCTCCCGAAGGTTTTTTTGTTACGGGCCTTTTTCGAATTTAGAACATTTTCCTTTTACCCCTAAACACCACACTCTCCCCCCTACCCCCCACAAGGCAACGATGGCTATAGATCTGGATATGGCTAAGGCTCAGCTAAAAGAGCACGGCTGGACAAGAATACCGTCAATTCTCTCAGAACAAGAAGCATCCTCGGTACTTAGTCGCCTCTGGAAAGCCAAAGATGACGCTGAGGCTCGTGGCGACGATACTTACTACCCATTCTTGGACCCCAACACTCAAAACGTGCGTGTTTTCTTTCTTATGGAACTCGATCAAATCTTTCGGGATCTCATCTCGCATCCGACCGCAATCGAGATGGTCAGCAGTGTGCTTGGAGACAACTTCTTGATCAGTAACTTCACCGCGAATATTGCGCGGCCTGGTTCCCAAAGCATGACTCTGCACTCGGACCAGAGTCTCGTGTTCCCGGAACCATGGCATGACACTTGGGCCGTCAACGTGATTTGGTGTCTGACCGATGTTACTAAAGAAAATGGGGCAACGATGTATATCCCGGGATCGCATCGATGGACCAAGAGGGATCAAGTGCCAAAGAACGCACCAGAGCTGCTTGTGCCATTCGAAGCCACGGCGGGGGATATAATCTTGCTGGATGGTCGGGTATGGCACACCTCAGGCAGCAACATCACAAGCGACCAAGACCGGGCGCTCCTATTTGGCTACTATACGAAGCCCTTCGTACGACAGCAAGTTAATTGGACCGCTAAGATGGGCAAAGAGCTACAAGAGGCCCTAAGTCCAGAAATGAAGAAATGGCTTGGGCTGGAGGTTAGCGCTAACATGGATGTCAATCAAGACTGGAGATACATGGCAGAGCAGTACCCGGACTTTGCACCAAAGAAGCATCACGATACGGTCTCAGTGAGAAAATAATCCTCAAAGTGCACCCTGGGAGCTGTGTCTCTATTTATTCAGAATCGGTGACCATATGTCTCATTCGAGTTAGTCAAGGCGGGTGGCTTAGAGGAACAGATACAGTGCCTCATGCTTTCAGCGGTTTGAGACTCGATTGTTAAGGGTAGGATAGCAAGCGACATTACAAAAGGGATTCGTTTTATTGTTCGCGAGTATTTTTTAAGACAATAGAGCATGTGTAATGTATTGTTCGATCGCTATTAATCACATATGCAGTATTCATGATTTTGTTGCTCGGAGAGGTCAATTCTACTCAACATTAATTACTCGCTTCCCTCGTTTTAGACAGAATCTACAGCGGTTACCACAAGCAAAAATCGAATGCAGGCCCTTTAACGTATTTTCCATGACATCAACCCTAGCTCTAGCTTATATAGATGATTTGACGAACTTCCTTACTTAACTCACTGCTTTAATCTCGCCTGCCTCTATTCGGATTGTGATATGTACAGGTTCACGTAATAATAAGGCATATATTGGATGCAGCAGGTTTCAATACTCTCGCACCATGAGTATTGTTGATTTTGTATTAGAATCGGATGGCCGCTTCCTGAGAACAGCAGCGGGTTACGGAATTACGAGCAACATATAATGATATATATATTGTATTAGACACGAAGAATCACCGCTAGGAAGCCTTCAACTGGGACTCACATATATCCTATCGTGTTTCTTACGCTGTGAAATGTATTCTATTAGCAATATAGACGGGCAGTTGGCGATTGATAGGATAACAAGTTTCATAAACAAAACGGAGGTGAACGACGTAGCATGAGTAGCTTGCAGGCTCTCAACTTAATTGACTCTGCGTGATTATCTTCCTTGGCTCGTTTGGCTTCGTTTTGCGATACTGTTGGCGAGGAGATGCAACAATGTGATCAATATTATCCGCAATATCGAACACTCGGTACGAAGTTGTCTGCTGATTCATCGTGGTGCTGCGACGGCCTCGCTCTCTCGAAACTGCTGAGCCTACGTTTGCCCCTGTTTCTAACGAATGAGAATGAGAAAAACAAAGAGTTATCCGGTTGCCGAAAAGACGGTACATAGCAGTTGGTGTTATACACGAGGGTTTCCTTGCCGCTACGTCAAAGCGTTCTCTAGTCGAATATAGTCTTAACTAGCCCTGTATTTAGTCCTTGTTATACCTACTGTATCGCCTAGGCATCTACATGGAACTTTCTACCGCTCGTGAATAACATTTCAATCCAAATATTGATCCCCTTGTGCAGGGGACTACCTATCTGTCGCACACCCTGAAACCATCGGTAAAGAATGACGACAAGTTAGCCCGCCAATTTTGATATCTTCGAAGATATTGAAAATTATGTTTTCCAGCCAATGGCCGTATCTGTTGCTTATTCGTCGGCATTATTCATTCATGCTTAGAGCGAGCATTATCAAACCAGGCGGAATTAGCGCTTCTCCAGGACTAGGTCCTGACCAATCTGTAATACTTGTCAGGTGTATTAGTCACCTATAGTGGAGATAGTGGCCTTGCGTATATATAAGGGGGGTTCCCCCCCCCTTAGATATTGGAAGGCCAGGGGCTAATTGACCAACTTCGCCTACCCTATGGCTATTGAGCCTCTACCCACCTGCTATGTGACTTCTTCAAGGCTTCTATTCACTCTGGAACTAATACTCTGACAGTCGCTCATCCTTTTGAGCCTTCACTGTACGTGAGTGCTAAATCAAGGTAAGCTCTTTAGTGGCACTGAAGGGATGGAGACGGGCGGGTTTGGTGATACGACAAGGCTTGGAACTAATCAACTCAGCTAGTAGTGATTTAGGGGTTTCAAAGGCTTTATTAGAGAAAGTAAGCGGAATCCAAGACTCTTATCTTACGCTATAGAGCTAACTACTTGGGTATGTACATAGGTTCATATCATTCAAGCGGCAGATATAGCGGGCTTCTGAGGTTTAGAAAGACGCAATACTGCAGTCGGTATGGCTGATCTATTGACATTTCCAACTGATGTGGGCGTGTTAAAAATGTTGGGTGACAACCTCTCTCATAACTTGAAATTGAGTCAAAAGGAAGTACATATATTCACCTTCCATACCTACTACCTGGACTCAGATTGATATTACATTGAAATGCCGCGTACCTAGTATGCTTGAATGTGCCTGAATAGTATGCTGGCATTCGCTAGACTTCTGATATCCAAATATCGATGACATGATGGGCTACACTTCCTAGTAGTATCAGACCGAGAGGTACATGTAGGTAGCGGGCATGTGCAAGTATTTGTACGTTTCAATGCCTTAGATGTTTGTTGTCTTCCCTCGGGCAGTCAGCTAATTACTTGCTTGGCAAGTGCGAGCGAGAAAAGTAGATTGGCACCTTCTTGATGAAAGAGAAAAGCCTAGGCGACTTCCCCCCAGATTAACAGGCAGGTATCCTCTTGGAGCTGCTTCTCTCATCTCTAAGTACCTTCTCACCCTTCTCTCCCGCTTTTCAAACGTCGCTCATCTCCCCGCATCACTTCACTATTATATCCATCAGCTGGACAAAAACGCATCTACCGAAAGCACGTACAATTCTCTTATATTGGACGTACTTGACTGTTTTTTATTTCATTTTTTCTCAGTAATACATGCAGGCAGTCCAGCAACCCGTGCTCGCCATAATTATCATAATACCGTCCCATAACACAATGGAAGAGATTCAGGATCAGATTGCGCCGGTACCCGTTGAGAACCCCGCTGACGAATTAGCTGAAAGTACGAAGACTGAGGAGAGCAGCAGACATAGCTCAGATGTTGAGACCTTGGTTGAAGACTTGGCCGAAAGCACGACGACTGAGACGAACAGCGGAAACGGTTCAGACGTCGAGTCCCACGTCCCCCAAAACAACAATGCTCCCCTCAATCCCAGTCCTCTGGCCGAAGCCCAGGCCGGCATCTCTCCAGTCGGTGCAGACCAGGTTGATGAAGCCCAGGCCGATATAACCCAAGCCGATGGTCCTGCTGATGCCGAGAGAGAATCGGTTCGGGGAGAAAACGGCACACGACAGCTGCAAGAGGACGATTGCATGGATGAGCTGGGCTTTAGCTATCCAAGACGAAAGAAATAGTGGATCTTGTTCGTTATCGCCCTCGTGCAAACATCAATGAACCTCAACACCTCGCTCTACAGCAGTGGCATTACAGACATGTCTCACGAGTTCAACATACCCAAACTCGCAGCCCGAAGCGGTGCTATGATCTTCTTAATCACCTACGCTGTCGGTTGTGAGCTATGGGCTCCCTGCTCCGAGGATATCGGCCGAAAGGTCACTCTACAGCTTTCCATGCTTCTCGTCAACTTTTTCGCTATTCCCGTTGCCTTGGCTCCCAACCTTCTTTGGGTCCTTGTTTGCAGGGCGTTAGGCGGGCTGTCAACTGCTGGCGGCAGCGTGACTCTCGGTATGATTGCCGACATGTATGAAGCCGATGACCAGCAACATGCTGTTGCTTTCGTGTAGGTCGTCTTGCCCACAGCCCTTCCCTGTGTGAACTGATGAGAAAGAACAGCTAATTCCTTCAAATTACAACAGAATCTTCTCATCCGTTTTTGGCTCAGTTCTCGGACCAATTATTGGAGGATTTGTCGAGCTATTACCTCCGCACAAGATCTGGCGCTGGTGCACTGGGATCCAAATCATCTTTGGGTTTGCCGTACAGTTACTTCACTTAGTCACAGTACCGGAAACGCGAATTAACGTCGTGATGGACAGTATTGCAAGAAAGCGTAGAAAGACTGGTCTCGACCC
Source organism: Xylaria arbuscula (assembly GCA_022385695.1). NCBI lineage: Eukaryota > Fungi > Ascomycota > Sordariomycetes > Xylariales > Xylariaceae > Xylaria > Xylaria arbuscula. The sequence goes on along the minus strand of MU279356.1, from coordinate 878,571 downwards.
CAACATATATGGCCCTGGAGAGTTGAGTCGGTTGAGGCGGCCTAGAGAATGTTGCGACCGGGTAAAAGATTTTTTTCGAGCATGGCATATTCTCTTTACTGAGAAGATCGTGTTTTTTCTATCTCTGCTTTCCGGACTGTCCGATGCGGTTATCTTCATGCAGATTCAGTCCATGTCCCTCATCTACAAAAAATGGCATTTTAATAGCTGGCAGAACGGCCTCGCCTTTATCCCCTTCGCAGTTGGCTACTTAATTGCATGGGCATGTTTTATTCTCAGCTTTCAACTTGGACAGCGAGCGCGAGACGAGCACCCTCTTGATGACTACGCACAATTCGAGATGAGGCTGAAGCTGATGATTTTCTTGGAATTTTTACTACCTGTTGGCCTCGCGCTCTTCGCTGCTACAACCAGTGGGTCAGAGAACCAGGGCCATTGGATCTTCAGCATGGTTGGGACGGTAATGATCGGTATTGCCAACTACGCCATTTATATGGGCACCACCGACTATTTGGTAGCAGCGTACGGTCCCTGGGCGGCCTCAGCAACAGGTGGAAACTCCATGGCCCGAGATATGCTGGCCGGATTGGTCACCCCTATTGCTATCCCTTTTTATACTAGAATTGGCAAAGAGGACGAGTTCGGCCAGGCTTCTTTCATCCTTTGTATGGCCTCAGTTGTTGTAGTAGCGTTCGCAATATGGACATACAGCCACGGTCACAAATATCGAAGAAAGTCGCCAATAGCCATGTCTATGGCATCGCGCAGGAGCCAACACCAAAATTTGCCACCAAATCTAGATGGTGTTATTGTCCCGGGCTCCCAGGCCGCCGAGGTAGCCCAGCTCGATCAACCTGCCCACCTTCCAAAACCTGCGAATATCAATGAATATATTCAGGCAATATACGACGGTTCTTATGAATTAGAGAACGTAAATCCGTCCCGGCCCGGCCGATCAGCACCGCATGGCTCATACATGGCCAGTGTCCGTGCTGCGTCCCGCCGCCAAAGCCGGCAGGTGAAGAGGAATCCGAGCTTACGTGAGAGCGTTGGAAATCATTGGGAGGAGGCTCCTGATATTGCTGTATGAAATCGTGTTTAGCATTATCGGCCATGTCTTGCAGGACGATACGTATATACGTATATAGCCTCTAGTATTAAGGGGGGGCCTGGAAGACGTTCGAATAGTCACGACCTAGTTGCCTATTGACAAATTTGAGGATTGAGACTATCTGCTTATTCGTCCTTCATTGTTTACGTCATGCGCATGTGTATCTCAACTTGTATAATTCATCATAAGAATTCTCATATTCTATACTAACTATCATATCTAAAATGCATGCTCGCAAAAAATATGAGCGTAATAATCTCAAGGCTTTGTGCTTTGCTTATACTGTTTTTACATCCTCGTACTCCCCCTCCAAGCGGTAGCCTTGGCCGCCGTCCCCGTGAAATTGTGGAGGCGTTCCCCCATAAGGTACGCCTCGTCACGGATGCGGATCTGCCAGCCCTCGAAGATGCGGAGCAACCTCCGCAGCATGAATAAGGAGGCCCAGAACAGCGCTGTCAGCGGGTAGGCGAGCCTGTAGGCGGAAACTTGCATCTCGTAGGAGATTTTGGTGGTATTGTCGACCGCCCAGCTTAACGTCGCCCACGCGAATACGGGGGGCATCAGTAACATGATTGCAGAGGCGACAAGACCGGGTATCACGAAGGCACGAGTTAGCACACCTATGTCGGGCTCGAGCCAGCCCTGGCGCAAGACAGCCCGTACGGCATGTGAAGGCCGTCCGCCATAAAGGGTTAGAGCCCGCGACCCCAGTTTGAGATAGAGAATCCCGAGTGTCCAGGCTTGTATGATCCGAACGGTGTGTCCGTTTGGACCATTGTCGAGACGCAATGCAACCCCTGTTCCCATATATGTATGTAGAGGGATGAGGACATACATTTCGACCAGGGCAGTGATCAAAATGGGGAAGACCATGAGAAGCATACTATATGCATAGGCTAGCTTAGCTGTGCGATAGGCTAAACGGACAACTCGTTGCAACGCATGACGGTCAAGCACAGAGTTCACAAGGGACTTTGCCCCTTCTCGAACCGCGTCGTATGCAGAATGTAGATGGAACACGAGATAGCTGGCAGAGCTGAGAACATAGACGCCTATACTGAATGCGTATATATCGTTTGTGCGAATATGCGAAGGCACGAGGGCTGTGAATATGCGTCGCCCGAGGGTTAGTGGCAGAATTGTAGAACCCACTCCAGTTATAGCGGCAAAAATCCAGATGGAAAAGATGAATACGGAGACGCGGGCCCGGAACCACGGTGGAATGTACACAACCTGGAACTGATTGTCTACATGAGGGTCCAACTCGGGTCGATTCGCTTCTATCTCGAAACTCTGCTTCATTTCGTACTCGGTGATGTTCGTAAATACTGACTGTCCTTTGCTTATTTTTGCCTGATCTGAAGCAGGTGAAAGAACAAACTGGCCGTCGGGTATCAACTTTCCAGAGTCAACGAGTAGCTTCTTTTGATCGTGCAAGTTTAGCATGTCTTCTCTCGATATTTTCGTTCCTGGCTTCGATTCACCGTCACTGAAATAGTCCCTCCACCTTTTGGGAACTACCTCACATTCAGCATTAACCCCGAGGAAAGGCTTGCGCCATGATAATAGTTTGTGGGAGCTGGAACCATCATCTCCTATGAGCTTCCCTTCTTCTTCCACTCGTCGTTCCCCGAATAGAAACCATGTCAGTCTCAATGCAGATGCACATTGGCGGAACCACCAGGTATACATCGTGTGCAAACCATCACTGGGCTTGAAAAACTTGACGGCCAGCGGCATGAGGAAGTTACAGAAGAGGAGATCGACGGGAAATTCTAGCACTGGTTCGTTGTAGGTGTAGTGAATTGGAAGCACAGTCGGTAACGTGACAGAGAGGCCCCAGACGACGCCACCGAGACAGACCACGACGAGGGCTCCATAGACTAAGGCCGAGAACAAGATCTTGCGAAGCTGGGTGGTCACATTTCGCTCCAGGACATCACGAACAGGGTGAAACTCTGGATCATCGGGATCGCGGATGAAATCTGTCATCAAGTTAGTATGCACACGGTAAGGGCCAAGGATGAGACTACAAACATAAAACTCCTTTCCGCATGATTTTTCGGCACATGGAGACAAAGAGCGCAAAGTGAAACATGTAACCGGTACCGATAAACCAATGCACAAACATGGACGTTAAAGGGTAGTTGTAGGCGAATAGCAAGCGCGATTTCAGGGTCGTCTGTTCGAAGAGCGGAAGCAAAGCGATGTCCAAAAGGAGGCCACAGTAGAGCGGGAAAACCAGCATCTCAATACTAATGATAAGAATAACCTTCATCACGCCACTTGCCTGGTTGAGAGCATCTATAATGGATGCCTCCCATTCTTGAGCAGCCTGCCCTGTCGCGAACGTGGCTCCCCTGCTAAGATAGAGCGCAGCTAGTAGTGTAAGGGACGCATAGCCGAGAAGAATCGCCCAACTTCTGTCTTGAGCGCCCCAGTAGGCAAGGGCGACATTGGGGGGTGGAGCTGCTGCTGGGAAGCTAAGATCAATAATCCAGGTGCTAGGATGCAAATTGGTGCGAGACATAATACTCGGAAAGGTGGTCCAGGTGGTATCGAGAGCCATCACAAATTCCAGAGCTTTCGACCATTTGACCAAATAGTCACCACCGAAAATATATAGAAGAACGTTCCCCGATGTCAATGTACAAAAACGTATATTGCTCTTGAGGTCGAGAAGAGACTGGTGGCTGAGGGCAGAAAAGTTACGCATCTCGCTAGTAGACAAGAACAAGAGAGGCATATCGGAGATGAAGCTGTCCGCTATTCTGTCCAGAGAACTAGCAGTAATCAATTTCGCATCCAGCCGTAAGGTACGCAAGATCTGCCTGCCGTAATTTGTTCCCGAGATGAGTCTGAACGCTTCGATTATATTGAAGAAAAATGAACATGTATAGCCAACGGCGAGAAGCGCAACATCTTGAACGAGTTTGGCGAAGTTAAACAAGATTTTGAGGAGGTGGGAGGGGTTAGCTAGAACCCAGGCTGCTACTCGCCCTATATTGTAGGGAACGAATATACCAAGGAAGATGGAGATTGACACGAGAAATGCGCAGAAGACAGCATTTTGGAAAAGGCCAGCTATCGGGCCGCGCATGCCTATCAACTCCATGATACCGTCAAAATCTTCAGCATCTTCCACAGCTTCCGGGTCAAGCCCAGCAGCAACAGCGGCCTCTACAACGTCTGGTGCCATCTGCTCTTCCTCAATTTCTTCGTCATTTTCATCACCATGGCCACCATGCATAAACGGGGGATTCTGATTATCACCAAATATATCCACTGCTTCCTGGTCGGCACCATCGGCATCAGCAGGGGGGACGTCACCCCACATAAAATCAGCCACCCGATCGACAATAGTGTTCGGTTGCTGCGGGGGTGCCATGATACGTCGAGCGTCCACATCGGGAGCACGCACAGCTATGGTCGTGTCTCCCTCATCTTCAGCCACGATTGGTTGAGTTGCATAGCTAGGTATTTCGTCGGCCGAGTCCGCTGGATTGGCTGTGACGCTAGTTTCTGACGGCGACGGCGAATGAACGCGGAACTGGCCATCCAAAGAGAGAATAACAGGACTGTTACTAGTTACCGATGTCTCTGTTGACTTCGCGTTCGATTCATCCACGAAACCACTCTCAATTTCCGAAGTTGTAGACTCGAATCTGAATCTATCAGGTTCGCGATCTTGGGCTCGTGGAGTGGGGTCGGAGGGCAAGTTGGAAAAAGACCAGCTGTTATTTGCAAGGGGATTGATCGATTCAGGTGGCGGTGGTCCGTCAGATACAGCCCGCGGCCGCGAAGTTGAAGCAGGCAGACTAGCGGGAGATGGTGGCCGATTATGGTCGATGTCATTAGCCTTACCCTTGCCTTTGTCAAGGGGAGTAGTATCAGATGTCTCTTCATCTTGACCGTCGTCAGACCCAGACCCAGCCCAGGTCCAACTCGAGCTATCACTTAAGTCCTTCTCGGCCACCATCGATGAAGGTGATGGAGAGCGTTTACGTAGCAAACGGCCGAATCGAGCTTCGTCAAGGCCTTCCTGCCGGATAATCTCACGAATCTTGTCATCATCTCCGTCAGCAGCCCGATATATACGCATGTAATCACGGATTATATTTGGTCCCGAAGACCTATCCCTCCTATCCACTCCTAGCGGACTTGGCTCGCGCAAGAATCCAGGTTGGCCATCGTCAAACCCTCTCGGACTCCTTGGCGATACTGGTGAGTTTCCACGGCTGGTTTGGATTTGATCAGGTATGTTCAATATCGGACGCCTTCCCATCCCCGCAATAGGCCGCTGGCGTAAGTTGGGACGAATTATGTCGGGCAAGGGCTCAGTCGGTCGCAGACCCCTGGGTTCGTCGTGTGCATCTGCTGCCAAGTGGTCATCGTCAGAATGGTCGGTATTTTCCTCGTCTTCTTTCTCCTCGTCCTCCCACTCGTGATCGTTTGCTGGGATGTCGAGATGAGGAAGAGGTGGCTGTGCCTGTCGATCCTGTTGTGCTTGTGGTGCCTGCGGTGGGGGTGGTGCAGGATGTGCGGGCGGTGCCATGTCGTTTTCAGCATCCTCCACCGCAGCAAACGCAGCGCGCATATTAATCTCAGGCTGTTGCTGGACAACATAGTCACGAACCAGAATAATTAGGATGAAACAGACAATCGCAAGAAGTGTAATAATTTGCCCCTCGAGTACATTTATGATGATCCTGTTGACTGCCGGATTCCCGGTCATACGATTCAAAAAACCAACCTCACTCAGGAGAGATCGTCGGGAACCGGATAAAGTCGTCTTCATCTCGTGAAATAGCGTAGTATTAACATTGTTGAAAGATTCCAAGAATGAAATCGGAGGTTGGGCTGGCAGACCAAACAACATACGCAGCCATGAATGGGTGGTACTAATGTTGGTAGACTTAGTCACGGTCTTTATGATGGATGCTGGAAGCTGATTGATAACACTGCCGACAGAAGCGGATGTGGTAGTCGCAGCTAAGAGGGGAGTCGATGGGCACGTCGTTGTACCTGTCAGAGTCATTGATAAGGTATAGGCTGCTTGGGTCGTAGTCATACCGCGAGAATCAAGCAAAGCCGCAGTGCCTCCCAGGCCCTCATCACTAATCCAGAACAAGAACGACCATATCGATCGCATCAGATACGGCAGCCAGCCAAGCCACACGCTGGTAACCAAGGCGGCCCTGAGCCAGACAAGAACGTTCCGAATCAAGTATCTGGTCATGTGGTGGACGAATATATGGAAAGGCAGGTGCTTGGGCATGTCGGGAGAGTAGAGTTTGGTGAAGCGGAAGGCAGTCTTGCACAGCTCGCAGTGCTTCTTCTGAGAATGCGACAGCCACTCCATCAGGCAGTCTTGGTGGACATATTTTATACTACCACTACACTTGCACGGAAAAAAGAGCGGCTCGTCGTCGGTGGCTTCGCACCGACAGATGCGACAAGTGTCAACGTCCACAGGGCCAGCATCGGTCCAGGAATCGCCGGAAGCTATTGTGCTGTTCTTAACGTCGACTCGTGTGGCGGGGCGCTGTTGAGGATTGAGGGGGTCGTCGGCGCCCTCGCGCCTCGCGGTTCGGTCATCCATTGTCTACAACCCGTGCCCAGAATACGCACTAAGTCGATGGGAAACTGTGGGTGGGTGTCTTCTTATATAAACTGCTGCGGGGGATGCCCTCAGGGCTACAGTGCAGGTATCGGGACCATGAGCAAGAGGGATTGTCGGGTGCGACGGGAACACACGCACGACCAAACGAGCGAATGAACGGGCGGGATGGAGGAGACGGAGAGTCGCGTGAGCGGGTCTTGAAACCTCGGGTCTTTGCGACGCAAGGCAAGGGAGGAGTCGGGGCCCAAGCACGAGGCGTTCCGAACGATGTATGTTCAAGGCGACCCGACCCGGTTCCGGCGACGAGCGCTTACGCTGGCGGCTGCTCCGGGACGGGTGGTAAAGAAAGTAACGACGGTGGATGCCGCCCGGATATCTCGATGCTATGGCGGGTGTAGGGGCTGGCGATGTCGACGTCGATGTCGATGTCAGGATGGGTTGTAGGGTGGGAGGTGAGAGGCGGGAGGTGGGAGTTGGGATTGATTGATGATGTTCTTCTGTGGCAATTGCAATTGGAGGAAGGGGTGTAATAAGGGTCTTGGCAGATGTGGCACACTCTTGGACGCTCTCAGGGCCATAGAGCACGGAAGCAGGTGGCGGCTGAGCGAGTGTGCGGGTACAGATATCCTACGCCGTGCCACAGCAATCTACCGATCTTGTAGGCTGCCGACAGCGCTTACAAGCGTTTCTAGGCCGTAGGGACTTCTTTAAGTCACTGCCGAACTCCGTACCCCCCACTACCAATGTGTTCTGTGTACATACCTAGCTCCCTATACCACATACCTATATACAATATATCCAAGCCGCTTAGAAGTTGAGAATAACGGCAAATCTAACATCACGAATTAAGTATTCCTAGATGCTTCTATCTAGTAAGTAGGTCTCTGTCATATCAATCTTCTGCACGGTAATGTAGCCAACAAGTTTACCTACGCTACCTAGGTAGTGTACTGCTGCCATCATAAAGCTTGGGGCTTATTATAAACGCCATCTTTCCCGCAATTGGTTAGAACTTCTGTAGGTACCTGAGTACATAAATGCCAACTCCATCTCTGCCAGCAATGGCAGTAGGTAGCCCTTATCCCAATAGTGATACGATCTGGTCCCAACCAGTAAATCAGGTATCATGCTTTGAGTTTTTGGTAGAATCCCGGCTTTCGATGGGATATTCTGCAGTCTGCAATGCTTTGTGTGGAAGGTGAGCAGAGGTTCATGCCGATTACCTGAGAATTCAAGGATGCTACCGGCAGTGTGGCTTCATTGGCCTACCCACGTTGACGTAATGCACACCACAACCCTACGTGCCTTTCAAGGTTACGAAGACGTGGACGTTACAAAGCGCGCTATGCGCCTCGATATAATGTACTTGATGCAGCGCTTCATATATGGCAACAATTGCTTTTCTTTCTTTTTCTTTTTTCCCCCTTCATCCTCTCCTCGACTTGAATTAATCACTCTAGCTGCCTTGGTTTCCGCTCCCGAAGTTGGCCAACCGCGCTTCTAAACTTATTTGAGTTCACGTGAAGATACGAGGAATGTCTACTCCCTGCAGCAGCCTGCTTGCAACACTTGAGATTAGATTTTACCTAATTAAGTGTGTGATCTAGTCGCTGTATTGTGTCTGGCTTGCTCTGCTATCTTTGAGGCACTTTTCTAAATAATTACAGCATGTTTACGTATGCCACCTAAGCCACATAATTCTAGGTGCATTGCTGAAGTGCTGTACATGTAGTGAACTTAAGAATAAGGACCATAGTACAAAAGTATTCTCAATTGTAGACCAGTAAGAATAGTATAGATCTCGTACATGCGATAGAGAGCGCAGGAACTAGATCAATGACGTACGTCTTGGATCGGCTGAGCCCTACTTGTAAGGTAGGTCTGATATATTAATTACTAGCCTAATTGGCTGCAGAGGTCAAGTAGGGGTATACATTAGTCCAGAGGTCTGACTCCCATTCGGTATCATCACTGGGTCGTGGCGTTGGACCACAGAGAATAGACACATGTGCATCGCTTCGTCGAATTGGTTGGCTTGACGCAGAATGTCTCAACATACAATGTCTACAATGCCGAGACTTGCAGCTAGAGAGACGAGATAACATACGATCATCGCAATGCATAGGTATTTCACAAATTAATAAAGAAGAAATTTATGAGCTTCGTCCTCGTTATCGCGTCTACGTTTCGGCCGTTCGCTGGGAACCAATGTCTAGCTTCACACCGACGAGTACAACCATAAGCATCGCGGCTCTTACAACCAAATCGCACTCGAGACTATTTAAAATCCCAGAAAAACAAAGAAGGACAGGCAAGAATGAACAAAAAAAGCATTATTCATAAATATCATTTGATGTGAAGCTCCATACTTGATACATGTAAATCGTACAACCTCGACCGATTCCCGCGAGATACTGTATTATGTCCTGTTCTACGCCCACCCTGTCCCACCGTCTCCCCCACCGTCCCTATAGCGGAAGAGCTAGCTGTAACCACCGTGTCGAATCTCGGAGTGCAAGTAGGTCTAAGATCGGTGGAATTTGTTGCCGAAGACCGATACATCTTCGAGCTTGCTGGCAGCGCCGTGGTACTGGCCAGCTAAGTAACACATCTGATTTGCCCTTTTCATATGTGATTTAGTAAATAAGCGGAGAGGTTCCACAGAATAGAATAGAGTCGCTTAGGGTATATGTGAGATTGCTGAAAGAGTGAGATGGAATTAGAAAAGCTGATGAGATCGTTTGTGCTACGGTAATAGCAGCCTGTTGACACATCGCGTTATTTGGGGCAGCGTATCGTCCTCTTAAGGAATTGGAATATCCTCCAATTCATCAGACCGAGGACAGGTAGCCGTAACGCCTATTTACAGCTCGTCCTTGATGTGATCCACTGTCTCCTTAACTTTATCTGTTGCCGCTGCAATATTCTCACCAGCTGCCTCTAGGCCGGAGCTTGCAGCATCGCTTACTTTGCCTGCTGCACTGACGGCTGTGGCTGATGCAACACTAGCGATGCTAGACGCCGAGGAAAGTCCCGTCGTGTAGGCATAAGCAAGGCGCTGATATACAGACTCAGTATAACTGGGCTCTTTACCAACTATCAGCTCGGAAACGAGAGAGCTGATAACGACGTATTGCGAAGAAGCTGCCGAGTTAGCAGAAGCAGCGTATTCTTCAGCTAACGACGAAGCAGCGGATATCTGCTCAGCAACAGCCTCAGTAGCAGACGCGGCAGAGTCGCCAGCTTGGGACGCGTAGTCGCCGGCGGCAGCGTACAGATTCTCGTACCACGGGGTCGGAGTAGGGGCGCCGTAAATTTGAGAGCTTACACGACTGACTACCAGATCCCAAGTCTCATCGATAACATCTTTGGCGTCTCCAGCCAAGTCACCGACAGATGATGCTGCCGACTCTACGGCTTCGCTGACCACAGACACAGCCGACGATGCTGACTCCTGAATATTCGTTGGCGTAGGTGTAGCAGTCAGAGAACTCACAGCTGTAGAAGCTGCAGATAAGAACTCAGAGTAGCGAGCATGAGCGAGACCGACTCCAGCATAGTAGTTGTGCCTAGCTTGGTCCAGAAGTTTTTCGGTTCTCTTTTCCGCTGCCTCGAGATAAGTACTTGGGGTGGGCTCGGCTGCGCCAACTGCAACCTTAGCCAAGTCATACTGCTCAGAAGCCCAGTTGATGGAATCTTGATATTTTTGCTGCGCAATTGACTGTATTCGTTCCCAATCAACTGATGGAGCTGTCGGCACAACATCCGGGATCCACTTGGTGGTTGGAGTACCATATAGACCTTCGGATGCTGCCGTCATAGCCTCGCCGAGTCGCGAGTTAGCTGCGGCTATCGCACTGAAATATCCACTAGAAACCGAGGTGAACATCTCCTCGTGGACAGGTTTGGGCTCGCCTGAGATTTGGACAGATATAGCTGACATAGCCTGAGAATACTGATCCGCTGCGCCAGCAAGTGCGGCCGTATAGGCAGATTGAGCAGCAGACGTGATGCTGGCGGGAACATCAGACTGAGCTACCGACAGCACACTTGACGCCGAAGAATATACGTCGTCGTCCAAAATGGGTTTCCGGGTAGGTACGGATTCAGCTGCGGCTCCAAATGGTACTGATTTCACACTCGTCGGAGTGGCTTCCTCATTGATTGAATGAATCGGCAAGTCGGGAGATTCTAGGATCGTCTCTTCCATCTGTTCCGGCCCATCGATTGGATCTGAGCTGGACAGAGGCTCTATAGATTCAGCTGCGCTTGTGGCATCGTTTGTGGAACTCGAGTCTTCGGACTCGCGTGTTGAAGATCCGGATCCAGACCCAAGATCAGTAGCACCTTCAGTCGGTTCGGCTGTCAAGCTTTCCATTGGTGGTAAGGCAGATGTATCAAGGTCTTCTTCAGTATCCACATCGAGCGCACTCGTCGTACCGTCTTGTGTTGGCAGTACATTAGACACTACCTCGCCGAGTGATTCACGTGCAGCTTCAGCACCTGTCTTGACTTTCTCGGCAGCCTCTTTAGCTGCTAAGCGTGCCGATTCAGCCGCAGCGGCAATCCGTTTCTCGACCGCCTCGGCGGCTAGCTGAGTCGTACTGCTGTCGAAATCATCTGTGAAATCCTCAGCTGTGGCTTTCCATGCCGCCACTTGCTTCAACCTGCTAAGCTCCACTGCTGCCTCATGAGCGACGGCCATGCCTTCATCCTCGATATCAGTGCCCGCTGTCTGTGCTTCAGCAAGACCGGGGTGGGTAGTGATGAGGCGTTTAAGGTCTTCCGTCCACTCGTCAAAACGAGCCTTCAGCTGGTGATATTTCTGCCAGTCTTTGTAAGTGACACCATCCATCCAAGCCCATTTCATACCAATCTTCTGAAGCGCTAGGTCACGTGTTTGCGCAAGAATATTGAAATGTTCCTCGGCGGCCTTAGTGACGGCAATTTCGGTCTCTTGTTCATAGCTTTGACACCAGTTCCGGATGTCTTGGGCTTTGTTCTTAATTTTCAGACCAGCACCACGAACTGCAGCGGTAACCTTTTCATCTGTAATCTTGGAGTCATCACGATTGCTCTCCAAAATGCGAAGAATGGCCTGTTTTAAGCCATCGAGTTCCGACTGGACCAACGCCTCGAGCTGGACTACGAGGGACTTCCCCATGGTGTTCGCGTGGTGTTCGATCATGCGTGCTGAGATCTCATCCACACGGTCCTCGATTTCAGCAGCGCCTTCTTCAACAACTTGAGAAAATTTCCCCTGCCACAACTCCAGGTCTTCTACAACAGTCTTGGCGGCCAGCTCGCGAATTTCCTCTTTGGTCTTTGATGTCTCATTGGGTTTGGATTGAGCGTCAACAAGCACTTCGGATTGACTGGAATGTTCAATGTCAGGAACTTGCGATGCGGTTTGGATAGACTCTATGGCCGAAGCGGTGGTGGATGCGACGGAAGAGGTGGGCTTGACAAATGTAGATTTCGCCACAGTGCTAGCGATTGATCAGTTCATGTCACACCAAACAAGGTTGGTAGGCCACTTACGACGCGTTTTCGTCCACAGCGGGCTTGGGCTTCTTTTCATTGTACCGGCCCAGTCTCTCACCGATGCGTACGAGTTGTGGCTCTACCTTCAGGACATAGACATCCCGTAAGTGGGGCCAGACAGCGGAATCAAGGAAGGCATATGTCTTATTCCATGCCCAAACCGTCGAAGGAATAACGGTATTCTTAGTGAGGTCGTAGGCAACATCATAGCCTTGACTAGCGTAAGGATGGACAAAGGCGTAGGTTGGCACGAGAATCTCGTGGTATGTTTGTAGGGCATTTGTCCTAGCGATGTCGTAGTAGGGCGCAAGAGTGATCGAAGCTTTTTCAACATGGGGAGAAATATTGTGATCGTATTGTGCCTTGGCTAGGGTCTGGTACTTGAGAATTTGTGGTTGCACACTCTTCTCCCACTGGGCATAGCCAAAAGCCTGGGCCTGGGCAACACGCGGTCCTCCGTACTTGACAGCATAGGAACGTCCTGGGGTGATGACGTTGCGATCAAGGGTATCGTAGTAGGGGAGAGCTAGGTCGACATAAGGGGCAGCGTAGGCATCGTAGTAAGGGCTTACGTATGGCGTGACAGTATATTTGGTGTATAAATAAGGTTTGCAAATTTTCGGAGATGTCTCGTTGTAGTCATCGGGCGTCGAAGGACATCGGAACAATAAGGTGATAATAGTGTACCATGTCAGAAGCCTAGACAGACGAGACACCATAGGCATCACAGTTAGCCACGGCAGGATTTATCAAGTTAGGGTCGAGACGCGCACCTAGCAACAGCACTAGAGGATCGAGCAAAGAAGCCTCTTCGTTTTTTAGGGGGGGTACTCCTCCGCGATACAATGGGTACGGTCGACCCATTCGCGCCGTTGAGGGCCTTGGAACCTTTGAGGGGGCCGTTTGTCTGGGTTTGCTGCTTGCCATTCATTGTGGCGGCCATAGCAGGGCGACAGTCTGGTGGTGCGATAGAACAGAATCAGTTCCAGTAGTGGTAAGCGGGGACGTGTGCGTCTTCTTCAGAGTAGGTGTTGGTTTTACTCTTTATTCCTTGTCAGCCGTGTTGCGCTCATCAGAATGCGACGGAGTACTGCGATGCGATGGTGTGGTGTTGCATCCGAAGCAAGCGCGCATGGGGGAATCAAGACCGGCAAGACAAGGACAGTGAGTGAGATGGTGCAACAAACCGAGCCAGCAGTGGTCCAAATCAGCAATTGGACAATTATAGCAACCCCAAGACACGTACACAAAAAGGCGATGACGCACAGAACGTGCCAGGCCGAGGGGTATGGGCTAGAGAATGAAAGAAGTGTGTGATGGTGTGCTTGGGAGGGAAGAAATCAAGATCGCGAAAGATAAGAGCTCCGACGATGATGATGATGAGGTGGAGTTTACATGTAGGTACCCACATAGGCCGAAAGCTGTGAGTGTTCTTTCGAGGACAGGCCACAGCCCCCACCCGAGGAGGTGCATTAGTTACATCTTGGCACTCGTAGGTGGAGCTAGTGCAGGTTTTGAGACACAGCGCTGACATCAAGTCCGCTGGCCTGGGTACTGCCTGGGCATTTTAGTGTGTATCACATGTACATTGCTAGGCATCTGCTGAAGTACATAGGTACCCCCTCCTTACAGTATACCAATCTCCCAACTTGGAATCCAACAAGCTGTTTGAGATGCGGACAATTTTCATCCCGTTTCAGAGTCTCAACGGCCCTTGCTGACTTTAATATGTATGGACGTACCTGTTCGTCTCATTTCCGTCTCATCTTATCATCGGTACCCGTCTACATGTTTCCGAGGTACTTACTACGGGGAACGTACCGACAGGTAATATCAAACCCGATCTAATAGATCCCACTTGACAGATTCCATGCTATTGGAAATCAAGCAGCAGGTTGTCCGAGATTCACCTGGTTTCCGTAATAGTCCTCCGTCATGGCAGCATACCCATACGCGCCGTATGTGCTTCCAGTCCCGCCTGGTCTTGGCATCCTCGGATTATTACACCAGCCTCCTGCCCCAAACGCCGCCGTTACCCACCCGGCAACCCCCGGCGTGTAATACTTAGGATTGGGGTTCTGCTGGCTTGCCACAAACAACTGGCTCGCGGCGGTGCAGTACGTGCTCGCGCGCGTCTCGATCGTGGCCATGGTGCCGTCGATAAACGCCTTCCAAAGCCAGCGTATCCGGCCCGGTCTGACCGCGTTGGTGATCGGGTCTCTGTAGCTGGGCTCGCCGGCCACCGGGTTGTTGACCCGGGCGTTGGCATACACGGCGTCGAACTCGTGGCAGACCAGATCAACCCAGTTGCTCGGCCGCAGGAACTTGTTCCAAATTGCCTCCCCGTTCGTGGCCGGGGCGGGGATGTAGGCGAGGTACGTGAATACAGCAGCGACGTCCCTAACGTAGATCATAGTTTCCCTTTGTGAGCCATGGTCGACCTTTGGATTGTGTATTTGGAAGAGCGTTTCCTTTTGGCGGTTCATTTTATTGTTAGCCAGCACAAGGTCCCGAGTGTTCACACCGTCGCCGAGCCCACGTGCCATGTAGTTCCAGAAATAGTCCAGCGGAGAGTTTGTGCTGGAGGGACCGAGGCGCGCAGAATGAAAGGAGAAGTAGACACCGCCCTGGGGATTGTAACCGAGGAGGTATTCCTCAACCCACGCCCGGTTTGGTTTGGTGTAGCCTGGAGGAGCCGCGGGACCAGTTCCCTGGCCGGAGAGCCAATAAATGAATTGCAGTAGAGTCTGAGCCTCGAATATGTGCTCAACAACGTACTGGGATGACTGGAAAAATGCCTCATTTCCCGTATTCATAAACATATTCGGCACACAGGCGGGATTTTGCTGGTTGGCGTCGTAGCCGTAATAGCGGCTGATGCCTGCATATCTGGCGCCGCTGATGGCGGCACCGCAGTTCGGAAACGTGCCAGTATCGAGGTCGATTTTAGGTCCTATAAGGGGCTGATACGTGAACACCTTCCTGTCGCGCTTTTCAAGTTCATCGCGAGAAAGTAGAGATTGAAATGTCGCATTTTCTAAGCCCTCAATAAGGTCCCTAGCCCGTATACCAGCGGGACACGGGGTCTCATCACCGTCAGGGATAAAGATACAGCCAGGAGCGTCGTCTCGCTCAAAGATGAGATTCGAACCAGAGGCACTGCCCTCCGTAATTCCATCGGCACCACTGCATAATGGGCAAGGGGCCACATCTCCAGTCTGCTTCTCTGCTGTTGGACACGTCAGCCCAAAAGGCAGATGTAGTAGCGGACCGATGACGGTGGCTGCTCGCTTTTGGAGTCCATGATCTGGCCGTGTGTCTAAGCTATCAGAATAACGGCCTCTTTGTCTTGCTCCTAAACGAGCCCGTAGCCCGGGTGGTTTGATGAAAAGCGTGTCATGATTCTCCGCACCGGCGCTGATGGGACATGTCTCGGGTATGATGGGTGCGGACCACTCTCCAAGCACCCACGGATTTTCTGGCAAGACCCAGTTGAGCTGCGGCGGCACATCCAACTGCGCAAAGAGGTTAGCGCCCGTGTTGACACCGTAGCAGACGCTTTTGGTGGTCGTAGACCCTTTCAGATACACGGTCGCGTAGCCGTCGACAACAAGGTCGATCTCGCAGTTGGGCAATTTGTTGAAGACGGCGCCCCATGTTATGCCGAAACTAACGAGAGGCTTGACATGGGCTGTAATCTGGCCACTGGCCTCGACCGACCAGTCAAAATCGGGTTTGCCCGTCTGCGTGGTGGGCTTGGAATCCTTGAGATTCTTGGGGTTGTAATCAGGGCCTTGATCGGGGAAAGAGAGCTGCGTGTCCCAGCTGGTAATATTGACCGCAGCTTCAATGTGGCCAGAGATGCTAGCATCAATATTGACAGACCCGAACAGTTTGAAGTTGGGCCCCACGGTGATAATCCCCGGCACGCTAAAGAGTGCGTTGAAGTTTTGAAGGCCGAAAAGCTCCCTATCCCCCGTATCATAGCTCGTTTTAACGATGGCATCGACAGTAAACACTGCGTCAACGTCGCCCCGGTTCCGCAGGTACATAAACGATTGGCTCATGTATGGTAGTACTGAACCCGTCGTAAGCTTAGTGATTATGGTTAAGCCAAATTGCGTATCAATCTTGGCAGTGAGATCTGCTCGCACATCGAGGTTGGCCTCGACATTGACTCCTCCGTAATTGCATTGAAACTGTTCTTGCAGCAAAATCGCCGTCAGTGTCTGCGAGATAGAGTGGTCGATCAGGGGAGCCCCCTCTGCCACACTGAACAAGCCCTTAAGCCAAGCCACGACGTCTTCTCCGAACCAACGCTCATGTAACTCGCTCCTTGACATCAACCCACCTTTGTGATCTTCCCGCCAAGTTTGCTCAAGCCAGCGCCTGTGGCTTCCGCCGAACTCCTTGAGTGTTCGTTTCTTTCGCCGCTTATCGCCAGCCCTGTTAACAATCTCGTTCCAGTAGCCTTCCTGGTTGCTATAATCTATGCGAATCTGCGTGTCACCCAAGTCCCGTGGCACTCTTGTGAAATCGTAGTCAAACTTTAAGTCATATACCACTGGTCTCGCTATCCGAGAACGACGTGTAACATGTGCCGGCAATGTCTGGTTCATGGCCGGCGTCATGTTCTTGGCCACGGCATAGCGCCCAGGCCCGCAGCCTTCGGGCATCTCGAGAATGGTGCCAGGGACTCCGTGGCCAAGCCCGATCTTGTAGCAATTACTAAGGGGCGAGTCGTCAATGCAGGCTATTTGAACTGTGTGCTCCCCAACACTGACAGAATCTTTGCAGCCAAATACGGCCCAGTGGGAGCCATCACGACGATCCAACGACGTCTGGATAGTTTCGGGCGAAGCTATGATGACGAAGCCAAACGAAGCGCCATTTGGCTCGTCAGAGTTATCGGACGAAACATGCCCGCCAAACGTATTGTCCACGTCGAGTTTGAACTTTGTATCGATATTGTCGCCTGTGGGAGGATTCTTAAAGAGATATTCTAGGGGCACTGGCAAAAAGGGGGACTTGCTATCGGACGGCGTGCAGCAGAATACCCTCTGCCTTGTCGCTTGCCAGCCGCAGTCCTTTCCACCTCCATCCCAACTCTCGGCAAGTTGGATCTCGACACCAAACTTGCAGTTGTTGTCGTAGCAGCTCCCCGGCTTGCCCTGCCAATAACAGCTCTGCTTATCAAAGTGGACTGGCTTTTTGCAACACAGCTGTTTTGGGTCGAACCAACAGTCGTCATAAAACTCACCAGCCATCGACTCCTCGTCATCGTGACAGTTACCCCCACAACCTGTGGTCCAGCAGCCTGTATCTTTGGATGGTTTGCAACAGTAAACGTAGTTACCATCCTTACAACGTGCTTCATGATTTCCCCACCGGTTTTGCATCATGGGCACTTCGTCAGGCTGACAGTGACCATTACAGTAAGCGTGGTTGCCGCGCCACACACAGTCTTTGGGATTTGGTGCTGATGCTAGAGGGCAACACAAGTGATTTACTGAGTCAGCATCGTAGGAGCCGTCACAAGACTGTGTGGAAATGAGAATCTCGCCCGTACTACATGATTTTCCGCAATCGGAAAGGTGACAGACACCTTGGTCGGCCTCCTGCCAATATTCCCAGTCAACAACCTCATTAGCAAAGGCATTAAGCGTCTTGGGATACAGAAGCGCCTGCATGGCATCCAGTTCCGGCGTATCCTGGTCGACGGCCCAAATAAGGAGACCACCGAGGCCTTGAGTATTGGCATACTTGATCTTTTGTTGGAATGTGTCCCTGTCATCATAGCTAACCTGAAGCCAACCAAACTTGAGTAAATATACTCTCACACAATATAGGAACATGTGAACTTACCCATTGATCTCCACCCCATGTCAGGTACTTCACAGCGTTGTCTTCGTCCCAGTAGGGGTCAATATCATACTTCTTGATGATGTTTGTGATTTCGTTGTATGAGAGAATTCCTGATTGTCCAGAGCACTGCTTTACGTGTTATTTGGTGATATCGTAAATGGATAGGGGCAGGTGGAATACCTCTCCCGCATCTGCGCCACCCTTGAAGGGACACCCAGGCTGCCAGCAATTCGGATCTGCTAACTGGAAACTTCTCCCATAGAAACCGATACCTAAGTTTATCTTGGCTGGGTCCACTCCGTTACGCCAAAACAATGATAGGGCCGTGCTGATCTCGGTTAGGTTCGCTATTTGCCGATGAAGTTAGTGAGTACCGTAAAGAGTAAAAATTGTAAGGTTGTGTCGAGAGTACGGCCTAAAACTTGCTAGAGATCGGGGAAAGTAAGGGGGAGAGCTTCAGGGAACTAACTGTGAGCTAAGATAATCTTGCCGATCTGATCCTCGGGGCCATCCCACGTTCCGTGGAGATCGTAGGCCATCAGATTCGTCCAATCAACCCACTGAATACTAGCTGCAAGGTCAAAGTGCTGTAGATACCAATAGGACGTAGGTGTGGTGAACGACACCACAAGCCGCTTGGGCAAGGTCAGGTTAATGAGCTCGAGTGCGAAGAGGAACTTTTCAAAATTGGTCCCGTCAACAGGGTTGCCGCCGCGGTCACCGGCGCCGGGATCTTTTGATCATGAGCTTTATTTCACAAGTAATACAGACAGAATAAGACTCACACTCCCAGTCGAAATCGACACCGTCGAAACCGTACTGGTTTACAAAGGCGAGTAGTTTGGAAATGAATTTCAATTGGTTCCCTGTGCTACTCACAATATCCCCGAATACGGGCTGCGTATCGTTGCCATTATCACTGAAAGTCCAGCCACCTAGTGATATAATCATCTTGATGCCTGGATTATGTTGCTTCAATGCCATGACATCAGTAATTACTGAGTCGGGCACACCGGGCATCATGGCTATATCGTAGCTGCCGGGCGTGATGTAGCCAAAGGCTAAGTGGAGGTGCGTTAGGCTGCCAACGGGGATGTTGCGGATAGATACACCCGAGCAGTCAGCGTTATACTTCCAGCCTTCATAGTAGCCTATGATGCGGCTTTGTACGTCACCGTTAGACTTGCCCGATGAAGAGGGCTGCTCGCAGTTACTCTGACACTCCTCTTGGCAGAATTCATCGGTCACGCCGCAGAAACCATACTGAGAGCAGCAGACATTGAGGGGGCACGTGGCATTAGGGGTGGCCGCGAACTTGCCGCATGGTGCTTTGGCATTGCAATTGCTCCAACACGCGTCATTTGGTGAAATTTCGTTGGTGCCGCAATATATCGGACCGTAACCGCAGACGCCATTTTTACCACAACAGGCGCCTTTCGAATATCCAGTTCAGTAACAACGATTAGGCACAGAGCCGGGATGTGGCTGTAATCACTAATAGTGCTCCAAGAATGGTCTACTCACCGTTTCCACATGACTTATTTTCGGAGCAGCTGTAGGGATCGTCGGGGTTCGCTGTCTGCAGTTTGGATCGAATTGACCCTGTAAGCTCTCCTTTCCTTGCATCTTTCCTTACCCTGACCGCAGTGTCAAGGTATACTTCGACAGGTGATGGGATATTAGCACATGTATCAATGGCGTTGTCACGATCCTGAATGATGGGCTGGGGTAGCCCGACGACATTGTATGGATAGGATGTAAGCACAAATAGAAGAAAGTGGTGTAAGGGACGGCCAATCATAATGAGAAGCATCATGGAGAGAGAAAGCGTTTGGTGCTAGATTAGCCCGTCTGTGATGATTGTCATTACAACAGAAACTCAGAGATCATAACTTGCCACGCAAAATAGCTGATAGGAGACGGCGCCCTATATATTTATTATGACCTCAGACTGTTTGAACTGAACTGGTAGCCCCTTAATTGTCTGACAGTCTTAGGTATTTCTATTTCTCTCTTTGGTTTAATGTTGCGATGTGGTATCACATATCTGTAGACTGTAGGACTGTCCTGGTACTTCTGTTATATAAATTTCAACGATTGTGACGCTCGGTGTATCAACCGGTAGAGACAGTGTTTCAATGACTGATCACCGAGGTGGAAAATCTGATGATCCTGCTGCTTCTGATTTGCTCGTGGTTCCAGACTAATGTCCTTCTGTGGCCACCTCGCCTAGATATCGGAGTTGGCCAATGGTAACTGCAGAGTGTTTCGCTCCCACTGGGATATAGATGAAGTATCTATGCTGGATGCAGCTTGGCATAGACGGTACGACTGAAGATCAAAATTTGTGTAGGAAGTAAAGCTAATATCAATGTCGACAGATATGGTGAAAATAATTCCCAGCTAAAATGTCCTTCTATGCATTGCATGGCATAGTTGTCAGCATTGATTGATCAACCTTGAAGTACAGAATCATCTCAATATGTGGAAGACCTCTTTTTTGCTCGCCTTTGGCATATATCACCAAACCAGCGAGGCCATTGTCTGGTTCACAAGCCCAGAAGTGCTGCCCCCAAACGTCACGGCGGCATGCTTCAATAGCCTCGGCGCAGACCTTGCCTGCGACAATTTCCTTACCAGGCTTCGTCCTTTCGTCTATCCCCCGCAAAGTTTATTGCAAACCGTGTGCACCCAGACATGTAGCGCTGCGCTCAAGGCTTATGAGAACAGTGTCATAGCAGCCTGTCAAGGCCAAACCTATGACAGCCACTCGAGCACCGGATATGTGGGCATCTCTACCATCCCACAGTTGCTCCAATACACATATGGCTTCAACTGTCTGAAAGATGTCTCTAGTGGGCAATATTGCAAAGTTCTCGCTGCCAATGCAGCCGGAATATCAGCAAACCAGAGTAATCTAGCTGATCCATCAGCAGAAGGCGGCGGCTCGGACGACTGTTCGGACTGCAGTCTCAAAGTCCTGCAGTTCCAGGCCGGATCGCCGTTTTATGCCAATACCAATGTGACGGCTGAGTACCGGTCGGCGACATCTAGCTGCGGGTCAACATCAGGCTATCCGTTGACGATGACCACCGCTGAATTCACGCCGCAAATGCCGTCGCCTACCGCGTCGACCTGTAATACTAACCGCACCTATACCGTCCAACCTGATGATACGTGCGCCTCCATCTCAAAGACCAAGCAGATAGGCACCAACTGGCTTCTCATGGACAACAATCTATCCGCCTATTGTGCCAGCTTCCCCACGAGCGGAACTTTATGCCTCAACCATACCTGTCCGACTTACACCGTCCAAGCTAATGATAGTTGCAACGGTATCGCGGTATCTCACAATGCGACGCTTGCTCAAATATTTGCCTGGAACCCCGTCCTCGACCTTGCTTGCAGCAATCTCGGAAAATCGCTCGGTCTAGAGCTTTGTGTCGGATCCCCAGGACCGCAGTACACCGCGCCAACCGTGTCAATATCTCCTGTTCCAACGACGGCTACCGCGCCGGTAGCCGTTCCCACGGATATTGCCAATGGGACGACAGCCAATTGTGGAAACTATTATCAAGCCTTACCAGGAGACTACTGCAACAAATTGCTAGTCAAGTTTGGCATTTCATTAGGTGATTTCCAGATCTTGAATCCGGAGATCAATGAGAAGTGAGTTGATATGGCCTATGCTGACGCTGAGTCGCACCTTTCCCTAACATGCCTTCAGCTGCACCAATATGTTTGCATATGAGTCATACTGCGTTCTTCCTGTCGGTAACAGTATGTTCACCCCCTTTTCTGCGACCTAGCAAGTCTGATCACAAGCATTTGTAGTCAACACTTACCCCGGGCCTCCAGGATTTTCGATCTCAGCAAGTCTGTCTGGAACAGCCATCCCATTCGCATCATTGCCCTCACCAACCTATGTACCTCTGCCCTTCGGAGGGTACAACCGTACATATGCCCCAAATACCAGGACAGACTGTCAGGACTATCTCAACGGCGCCGACTACCAGCAGAGCCTATCTGGCACCTTTTACGAGAACAACTGTCAGCTTGCGGCTGATATATATGGTATCTCTCTGAGTAACTTGGGCATCTGGAACCCGAGTCTTGGAGATGCAAATCTCGTTAATTGCACGTTTACGAGTAACTTATGGTACTGTATCGGCTGGGGCGGAGACGTATTGGCTGATTCAGGTGACGGGACAAACGAGCCGACACCCATTGCAAATGGCACCACCTCAGAGTGCATCACATACGTAGAGGTATCCTTTGGAGATAATTGCACCGGTATCATCGCTCAGAATAATCTCACACTTACCACTTTTTATGCCCTCAACCCCGAAGTAGGGACACACTGCAGCGGTTTTGCAACAGGTACGTCCGATTCCGCTGGACAATTCTGCCTGTTTCTAACCTTCTGTCTTCTTCAGATGTCAGATATTGTGTTTCAGGCACTCCAGCACCTCCCAGTAGCAGTACTGCTTCACCAACCCCGCCTGGCCCGACCCAGTCCGGCCAGCCAGCGGCCTGTAACGCATGGTACGTGGCGCGCGACGGTGACTCGTGCGCCACTGTCGAGGGGCTCTTTGGTATCACGGATGTGCAGTTCCACGAATGGAACCCAGCAGTCTCCCCCGACTGCATCGATGGTTTCTGGGCTAAGGAGGCCTACTGCGTGGGTGTTTCCACGCCAGGCTCGCCGACCACAACAACATCGTCGTCCTCGGTCGTCCCGACACCTCCTGCTCCGACACAGAATGGTCAGCCAGCGAACTGTAATAGGTGGTTTGTTGCAACGACTGGTTCCTCATGTGTCGATGCGGAGGCGGCCGGGGGAATGACAGATGCCCAGTTTCATGCCTGGAATCCGGCCGTATCGGGTGACTGTCTGACCGGGTTTTGGTTAGGTGAAGCGTACTGCATTGGCGTCTCTTCCTGAAATGGAGTAGAAGACGGGGTTTCATGGAGAAGCATACTAGGTACAAGTGCGTAACTCAGTTTGCGCGCCCTAGTGCTGATTTTAGTAGTCCTGACACGTTGATCACATGTAAACAAGGCTAATAAAACGTTTGATGGAATTTAATGAGTACTCGATCAGCCTTAAATATTAGAATGACAAGATTTTGCTATATCTACTATATAAACTGGTTTGGTTGTTCGTACTGGGCACGACAAAAATTCAAGATAGACATTGCCAAGTGATTCGCGAGACACAAACCTAACCCATTCAATTGCGCTTATCGCCCCAAGTTTTTACCTACCTATGTTTCTATCCCTCCTCCATCTATGTTCCTCTTCTCCCTTATTCCACTTAAACAACAGTCTGGAAGGATTCATTCATAGTAAAAAATGCCCAAATCACTCGGGGGCACTGCCCAGCGTCGCTCCAGTCACGATTCCTCGTTTGTTCATGTCACACGCCTCGTCTCCCGCAGCGACCCGAGCATCCCTCTTGTCAGCGTCTACTCGCCGGCTACATGGCAGCACAAGAACCCGTTTCTGGATGAAGAGGAGTACCAACAGCAGAAAAATGCGCCGCGACCCCGCCCCTCGCTCCAGGTGTATTATACGGCGCCCGACGCTGACGACCCTGCACGCCTGGAATCAGCCGCCCGTGCTCTCGAGACGAGCATTCTCTCAGAACGACACCAGGGTAGAGATCCGGCTGAATGCGACCGGCTGGACGTGTATGGGATACCGTTCGGGGGGATGAACGGGAACGTGTTTACTATGTGCGTCGAACATCAGAAGAGCGAGATTGCCGCCCGGCTCGGAGATAAGGACTGGTATATCCAGCGATATGATGTTGGCGGCAGCGAATGGAGAAGAGCTTTGGTGGTTGTGAGGAACAGGCAAGAGGATTGGGTGAAGGACAGCACAAGGCGACAGATTGGTCTGAGTGTAATATTTTTCGACCCTGTTGGCCAGGAGGAAAGCAGCGACATAAAACAGAATTTCTGGGAGCGGAGGGCAGAAAGTGTGGAGGAAGAGGAAGTCTTGATTGGTGATCTCAAGGCGGAGTTAAACTGGCAGCACAGTGCCTCGCAGTTTGAGGACTGAGCACTCAGTTATTTCAGACTTATGGATATTTTGGTTTTCTCCTATTCTTTCTTCATCAAGCATTGTAGTTGTCTTACGCGTCGACTACTCCTAGACGAAACGAAGAAACTCACAAGATTCATTGGCCAAGAGGAGGACGTGTTCATTCAGAGCCAAAATTCATTTAAGCCAATGCCTGAGTAGGTATGGTAATCCTTCATTTTAGTAACATCGCGACATAGTACCATGACACAAAGCCTTCACCGTATCTTAAAAGTCTGAATTTCCAGCTCCCCGTTAACAGCCTTGTCAGCGAGCTCGCCATCCGATATCCCCAGGACATAGCAGGGCCCAACGTGTTCCCAATATGATCCCCCATTTGGTGACACGATCTTCCTTCACCTTCCCTTTGATTTATTTTTTTTTGGCGCCTACTGTTAGTGCGGCAATAGCGTATCTAGAAATAGCACACTTAACTTTTATACAAATGGACCGCTAGCCTTAAGAAATCTTTAACAACGCTAAAAACTTCGCATTTTTCGACTGTTTGCTATAAGCTTTAATAATTGCAGCAAGCTTAAAACTGTTGTATTAAAGTTACAAAAAAGCTTAACGTGTTCCATCATCAAGTGACAAATATCATCAAGTGACAAGAGTCTCAGGTTTTCCCACCTCTTATTATTTAAACTTTATTTTCTCTACCTACAACAATGGACCACGCGTTAAAATAAGCTAGGTTATTAACTGCTGCTAGCGCTTTCAAACGCGACCCTCACATTTCTATTTACAAGCTTGCGAAAATGTATAGCGTTCCCGACAAGACCCTCCGCCGCAGAATCGCTGGTGTTGCGCCCCGGCGCGGCAGCAAAGATATAAAGTCAAAATTAACCGACTCCGAAAAGCAGGCGATTATACAGTTTATAATTTACCTAGATTCGAAAGCGTTTCCCCCCCGGGTGTGTTATGTTCAAGATATGGCCGACCGACTATTGGCTGAGCGGGGTAGCCAACCTGTCGGAAAGTGCTAGACGACGCGCTTTATAAACCGTATACCAGCCCTTCGAACGCGTTTAGACCGTTAAATCGACTATAGCCGAGTCCTCTGCGAAGATCCTACCAAATATAACGCATATTACAAACGCATAAAAAAAACTATTAAGCATTAAAGCATTGCAAAAAAAGATATATATAATTTTAATAAAATAAAGTTTATAATAGGCATAATTATAACTAATATAGTTGTAACAAGTGTTAAAAAGCGGAATAGGCCTAAGCAAGCCTAGCAAGGCAATCAAAATTAGTTTACAGCTGTTTGTTTAATTAATTTATAAGGTTAGTCAGTACTACCTTTTATTATTTTAAAAAAAAAAACCCACTTTGCCTTTTGGTATTACAATAGCCTTTTATCACCTAAATAGCAAATTATGGTTTTATATAACAGCTAGATTAATAATAATTTTAGTTTAAAATAAATTAAATATTTTAATAAATATACTTAACTACATTTAACTGTTACGAGCCAACATAGGCGCAGGCCACTAGGAGGGGCTTAGCGGCGATATTACACCAACGAGGGGAAAAAACTGTACCAGGAGACAAGCCACAGTTCCCAATTAGGAGAGTCACGTGACGACTCACCCTAGATCACCCTGTAAATGAGCTCACCTTGGGAGTAAGCCAAGTGAGCTAGTGAGTCCAGTGAACGAAGGCACTCACTAAGGAATTGGTGAAGGAAGGACTGTTTATATAATAGACCAACGTTTCCTATGTATTTAGTTGTAGTTCCTACTTCACAATTTAATCTAAGCATACAGCGACTTCTTGGAATAGCTGTGTGAGAGTAATCTCTTGACGACCACTTAGTTACGACCCGACCGTACAACGTTCGCACCCTAGGCACGATCCAATATGTGGAGCTTCGAGTACTAACGCCTTTACAAACTAACGGTTTGTTACATTAACAAGCATAAAACGTTTTTTTATTTTTAATAGTTATAAAAGCTATTATTTAAAAAAATTTAAAAACTATTGCTAAAAAAATAATATTTTTACCAAAATAATGCCTATGTATTTTTTTATAAACTTTAGCTTTTAAACGTAGTATGTTTTAGCCCGTTAAAAAAAGTGTATAATATTAAAATTAGCAATATTATGCAAACAAATATAACGCATGTTTTAAAGGAGAACTTTTTACCTGCGTTTTTTAAGGCTTATATTTAAGCAATAATATTTGTAAATATTACATTTAGGTTTAAAGCTACTGGCCTTATTTCATTTAACCTAAAAGTTGTTATTTTAAGGCTTAATATTACGCCAATTTTTTTTATACCGTTGCTAAAGCTTGAGTTATTTTTTATTATTTAGGTTTTAAAAACTTTTACTATTATTAAAAAAGCTATTTTGTAAACTATTTACTTAAAAACCCAAATCACTAAGCATTAAAATAGCTTACCCAACAAAATTATTAACGCTATAAACTTATTATCAAAAGCTATGTATTATTTACTGCATAGGCAAACGTTAATATTAAATGAGGTAGCTAAACTTTAAGCAGCTAACTATATTTTTAGTAAATATCGGAAAATAAAAAATAAGCGACTACAAACTAAAAAAGTATTTACTCGATCTGAGGAAACAGATCTCCAGGTCTCTAAAGAGGGTGGTAGTCAAGTAGATCAAGAAAATAGTAAAGGAAGTGGTCGTCGGGTGAGGGCATCTACGCGCGCGCGCCATTGTGGCATATGCGGCAACACCGGTCATAATGCGCGCACTTGTACAGTAGATGTAAATACATCTAATGAAGAGGATTCCGATTAATTTAAAGTAATTTAATTGCGTTATGGTTGTTTTTTTTATATTGCGACTTAAATAGTGCTTGAAACTCTTGTCACTTGATGATATTTGTCACTTGATGATAAAACACGTTATACTTTTTAAAAAAACTGTACGCGGTTTAAAATCTTTAGCTAATTAGCTAGCCACGCGTAATTTTGCAATAAATATAACGTTAATTAATTATAGCACACTAAAAACAACTTACTGTATAACCGAATTAAAAGCTAATGCTTAATAATTTAAAAGGTTAATAACAACTATTATTGCATACAAAACAAAAAAAAGCCGCTTTGCTGCAAAACGAAGCTTTTTAGCGTATAGCTACGCTAGTTAACAGTGCTGTTATTTAAAATACCTTTTGGTAGGCAGCTTTTGTAAAAGGCTAACCTTTTGCATATACTACACCGGATACAAGCCTAAAAAGCAAAGCTAACAAAAACGGCTTAACTATTACGTATGCCTTCGGGTTTGATTTGGGAGATATTGGGCAAGTGTAAACTACAAAGTAAAAAATAGCCTCCCACGCCGTATGCCCCTAGGAAGGCCGAAGTCTAACTTCCACCGGCGTTAAATATACCATCCATTCTGTCAGAATTAAGGGAATAGACTATCCGAGAAATCCGGATGTTAGGTGCTGTGCAAACCATTATAGCGTGATTTAGGTGATAGGTATACTTGGCAGTGGTCCCTTAAAAGGAAAAGGACACCTGGACATGCTAGCAGATGAGCAATCAAGGAACAACATTCTAAACAATCAATTAATACATTTATCAATTAAAAGACTTGCTTAAATCTGACACATTCATCCACGATCTTCCTTAGGAGCAAGGGAAGTGAACATGAATTAATGGCGCATACCACATCTCCTTGCTTTATGCCAGATGGCGCTATTCCTAGATACCCTTTCTCGGTCTTAAATAAACATTTCTCTGTCGCCTCAGATAAGACCTTTTCGAAGTTTATATGGTCCATAATCCTAGTTGACCAGTTATTTACTCCCGAGCGAAGAGTAGTTTTAGCGAAGCACAGTCCCAAATAGCGGCACAATGTCATGCCGGCGGGCGGGCGGAGTTGCCTTAGTGCTTCATCTTCCTCATCTTTGGGTAGCTCAAAATGGAGCCGCAGTCGAGTATAGAAGTACCAGGCCACAGGAGAGAGGTCCGGATCTGAAAACCCGCTAGGATGTCTGGATATCTTGTCTCTAGATTTCCCATCCCTCCAGTCCAGGACAGCCCACAAGGCTTCTAACGGCCGTTTTCCGGATATCGTTGCGGCTATTTGCCCAGACCGCCACTCCGGCTTCAATCCTAGTGCCATACAAAAGGTCTCGGAGATGCTAAAGAACTCAACAAAGTAGGTGATGCACAACTGATCTATAACCTTAAGGTTGTGATCGTCGCGGTCATGGATAAAATCAAGCTGTTTAACAAGCACAACATGATCGCAGACTACTCCATCAATGCAGAGCATGTTATTGGCCTCAACTCGAGGTTGAGACTCTATGTGGGTACCCAGTATGCGCACACTCGTTCCAGATTCATCGACAAATCTGGTACCTTTTTCGTGGAGTTTGCTAAGATTTGGCAACTATGACGGGAGTTTGTGCTCATTTGTCGTGTCATAGAAGAAAGTAGTATACACCCTAGGATCTTATCCTAGAGAGTTCATGTTTTGTTTTAGGGGCTTGCTCGAATGTAAGCGAAGTATTTATACTTACATAGCTACTTATTTTCACCTACAAAAACGCCTAAGGTAGATTAAAGCTTACATGCTTGTCTTGATTTCTATAGGTTAATGTATCCCCCCTAATCAATACCTATCAATCCTAGCATTTTAGCTGATCGTTACATCAGCAATCCGTGCGGGGAATGATCTATTACGCTCCATACTTCTCTTAGCATGGGTCAAAAAACGCACGAAGACGATATCAGTAAGGCTGAGATCAAACACTGGATAATAAAATGGCTAATGCTTCTGCGAACATGTTCTCAAATCCACGAGTCTTTTCTGTATTTCGAATATTCCACACTATACCCGACAGTCTTTTGAATGCCCGCCTCGGTATCTGTATCTTCACGGGTCGATGGGGCTCGGGACAATGTTTCTCCTTTGCGGATGCTTGTTAGGTTGATGCCATCCTGACACTCGATCCTCAGCCATCTGCCCCCTTCATCGCTCGACTGTTGACGACTGCCATATGACTTCAGAACACTGCTACCAAGCGTTACCTTTGGGTTCGGTCTGTCTCTCGAAGCGTTGGAGGCGGGCATGATCTTGGGAAATAGCTTGACCATGAGAGGACGGATTTGCGGAAGACAGGCGCATATAATAGCCACGTTCATCTCGATTACTGTCCACATGGTCGAAGCGACGTCATAAAGCGGGTCATGGCTCTTTGCCTGAAGATTTAAGGTAGTGGCTCGTAGACAAGACGTGATTACGACACTAGTTAATGATTAGTGAGTGCAGAGACTTCAGAAAATAAAGGAGGCGGCTCACAATGCCCCAAGCGTAAATACGAAAATCAGTGCGCCTTTCTGCACGCGAGGGATTTGAAGCGCATAGACGAGCGGCATCGGAATGATCAGAATAATGATATCGGACGCGATTGAAAAGCCGACGTTGGCAAACCAGAAATGCCCGTTGTCAATGCATACTTTGTCGGTGATCGTCTTGTCGAACGCTGCGGCGACGGGAATGCATTGGAATACCGTGACTAGAATTACGGCGATACAATAAAGAGCAACGAGGGTGAGTACGACCAGACAGGTTCGCCTGAACCACTTGATGCCGTGGAAGATGCGCAAATATAGCAGCAGAATCGATGATTTGGTGAGATTTATAGATGTCTTGTATGTAATCTGTGTGAAATAAAAGGACTACCGAATATGTGAGCGCCATAACACTAATAATCTTATTCAATAGCTCTTTCATACTCACCTTGAAAGCTTCATATCGTTCATGTTCTGTCAAAGCTGCAGCGTGTTTCCCATAGCCGTAATAACAGCCCCATACATTGAGAACGTCTGTCGCCATCGCAAACGCCTAGACACAGTTCATACCAGCTGTTAGATTCCTGATCCTTGCGCATATGGGTTTGATGTGTGCTTACAAGAGATATTATGATTGTGTAATCATCCGCTCCCAGTCGTCCACCCGCTCTCTGCCTTGACCAAATTCTGGTGCCCACGATTATAGGACAGAGAAAGGCGAAGATCCATGCGGGAATGTATATTATAGGGCCGTTGTCGCCTGATGAGGCGTTGACATCTGCGCCTTCCATCGGATTCATTACTCCCATGTTGTCAGAGAATGAGAGTTGCTCCTCATATGATCACCCTCGTACTATTACGACTGCCCGTGACGCAAGAAAATGAAAAGGATTACCCTTGCAAGTAGAGAGACGACCTTCAAATATAATTTGTCGTCGAGACCAATGAGATATTGTCTTATCAGGATTATTAGGTTTCGAATGCTTCCAGTGTGGTAAGGGCTGAGCAAAGCTAGCGAGCTGATATGTAATGAGAAATAAGAATGGTTCGGAGAAGTAGCGAATGAGGGACGGAAGGATAATATGACTGATTGAGCCAAGAGCCCAACTTCGGTGTTGGCAAACGTCTAGGCTTGGCCTGTTATTTTGTCTCATCAACCCCGCTAGCAGCTAATTACCTCGCAAAGGCGCAAGTTAGACGACCAGAGTAACTTTCCCACTTCTTTCGGAAAACTCGCTATGTCGACTGGACGTGGACACGAAGAGGAGAGGCCGTTGGTCTTCGAGCTGGGGTGAAGTATATGGGTGACCGTCCCCCGTGCCAACCCTAACTTAGTTTAGATAACTATTGTGTAAACAATGACAGTGAAATCTATGCCCAGCGAAATTCAGGGGAGAGTTACTAGGGTATCATATCTTGGGGAAACTCATATTATTGCAGAAGTGTGCTTCTTGTGTTTTTCCTACTCAATATCGAATGAGGTACAACAGGCAGTTCGTGATACATACAAAAGAGGGGGCAGGCGGGCGGTGTGCTACCTTTCCTCAGTTGTACCATGCATTAGTCACTAGTCTCTACGTACTCCGACTGAAAATACCCCCTCGCCTCCCATATAATTTTCAGCTTGTACTTGTGCTATTATTGAGACCGGATGAGGCCAGCTTGTGAGATACATGATATTGGATCGAGTTAGTTGTGTCTATGGTTTCGAAGATAGCGCCGCGACTTCCGCCTCGATATCTCAAGATTTTGGGCCAGCCACCTAGTTGGCTAAAGAGGGGTGGGGTGGTTAGCTGTGATTGTGACAGGCAGTTTGACATAGTGTACAGTCGTGGGAAATACAATGATTCAATGCGCATGATATAAGTGGTAGAATCACGGAAAGCTACACAATGTGTGGTACCCCAGACCTAGACAGTATTCACTCGTGTAAGACAAACTATATCAAGTGCGGCAAGTTCCATGGAACCGGCCGAACTTGTCATCTTGATCCAGTCTCGCCAGTCCATCTAAGTTGTGGACTTCTGTGCTATTTGGTACACGTCGAATTCACTATATAGTAGGTATCGTGAATTTGCAGTATTCATCTAGGAGACAATGATGCTTATCTCTGCCTTTCAGACCTACCGGACTTAAGTACGTACAACGACTTCAGCTCACTGCAGGGATGCTTTTACAACTAGCCAACTAACCAACCAATCATACGCTCAGTTCTACTAGTTATGGCGTTAGTGAGATTTGAACCTTCAAATCTAAGTCAATACTAAACCTTTGGAACAAGAGTTATGTTTCTGCTTATGTATTTCGATAGCTAATGATTTTGTAAGTCGTTGTGATGCGACCAACGCCACCTACGAGTTAATAGAATCGGCGATTACAGGACATAGATCTGAGGGCCAAGGCTCAAGTCCCACGCCATCTATGTCAGCATAAATACAACAGAGATTTAATAACAATTGCGATGTAGTTAGAAAACATGAGAACGAAATTTGATATTCTAAATGCCCTCGACGATGTGAAATCGTTTTCGAATTTCCACAGGTGCTAATTTAACAGCTGCTGCATTCTCCAGCCACATACGGACGATCACGTCTTACCACAGACCAAGATCGCCAATCCTAGCTCCTTAAAGCTCTGTCTCAGCCACTCAATGCCTGAGCCAGTGTGGCGATACTCGTAATTTGACGGTGGCGGGGTACACTGTCTCAAACTCCAAGTCTGATAATCAAGCAGGTTGGTGTTTCAAGCCGCTAAGCAAGCCTTGATCTGCAAACTACGGTTGAATGCAGAAGATACGGCCACAGCAAAAGCAATCGTCGCAGCATCTGACCTCCGAACCGCCGTGATTCGTTCCCTCTATGCTCGGCCCCGGGCTGTAATTTTCTTGGCAACAGGTGAGGGATAATAAACGAACGAATTGTGTACAGGACGACAATCCACTGTTAAGAAAAACGAGGGTGGGTAGAAGGCAAAGGCTCTTCTCGACTGAGAATCAACATATCTAACTATGTAGCACAAAACCAAGAAAAAGAAATTCAGAACATGCATTAGAAGGCACACCTACCTAATCAATCGTCTACTTTACCTAATCAGATATCTACAACTTCATCCAGGTGAGTAGTAATGGTCATACCATACCTCATTTCTCAATCAGAGTTCTTGTCTTTGTCGAGTTCCGTTCGCATATCTTGGAAATTTGGCTAGGGATATTTGTCACTGGTGTAGCGTAAGTATGCAGCTGGGGAGGAAAACCTGCATTCGTAAAATAATATATATAAAGTGCCCATTCCCAGTTGCTTCCTATTGTCGTGAGCTGGTTATCAATGCATGTCGCTATCTGTCAACTATGCTTAGTTATTTTTACCTTAGTAATATTGCATGAAACCTTCTGGAAACCTGCTGTCCAGCAAACCTTCAAGGATTTTCCCACTCTTCCTCACTTGGTGACCTCACCATTGTAGTCTTGCATCAAATAAACTGACTACTGTATACTGCTCTTCTCGTATTACTTCCAGGTCGGAGGAGAGAACATCTAGCCTGGCAGTTAATATACCCCTTCTAGAGCCATCCCGCCACAACACAACTAACAGCCTCGCCGCTTATAAGAATATAGCAAGGACTATGCATCTCGAGGAACATTCATCGGATTCGCAGCCCGAGAAGGATCCTGTTGACAATGAGATCTCTACAGTCGCCGCTGTGGATAGGAGCAACGATGGTGAAGAACCCTGCACCACCGACGCGATCGATTCTCGCGCCGCGAGACGTCTTCTCTGGAAGCTCGATCTCCGCATCTACCCTATCCTGTGGTTACTGTTTGGACTTGCGTTCTTAGACCGCATAAATATCAGCAATGCACGTATCCAGGGCCTCAATGAGGACCTAGACCTGTATGGGAATCGGTACAATATTGCTCTCTTCGTAGGTTATAGGCCTCCTTGAGATGGTGCCGCTGCGTTACTGATATCTTCACTCAGGTCTTCTTCATCCCTCACGCCCTCCTTGAGATCCCAAGCAACATTTTCATCAAGAAAGTGCGACCGTGTAAGTAATCATTACACCTAAAAAATAAAACCGCCAGTTTAGGTCTTCACCACCCCTGTTAGACACATCACTGTGCCCCGAGATAATCATGAGTTATCAAACTAATCTAAAATAGCCTTATATTTCTCCAGCCTTATGTTCGGGTGGGGAATCGTGAATATGTCCATGGGATTCATCAAGACCTACCCACAGCTCGTCGTCCTCCGCGTTCTTCTCGGCATTCTGGAGTCAGGCGTCGGTCCCGGTATCATTTACATGACGTCCATGTACTACAGACGCCACCAGCTCCAATTTCGCATGAGCATGTTCTTTTCTGCCCAGACTTTCGCCGGCGCCTTTGGTGGAGTAAGTCATCACCAAGAAAACAGAAGAAAACTCCCTAGCCTAACCCCTTTCCCACTTGATTTGCCCCTCGCCCTTGATAATGCAGTTGTTCATTTTATATAGGCCAAAAAACTAATTGTTTTCTCTCTTTCGATGTTTATAGCTCCTCGCGTACGCCATCGCAGAGCTAGATGGATATTTTAATATCCGCGCCTGGCGCTGGATTTTCATCATCGAGGGCGCGGCGACAACCTTCATCGCGCTGATCGCTGTGTTCCTGATTGCGGACTGGCCCGACCAAGCCCGATTTCTGAGTCCCGAAGAGAAGGCCTTGTTAAAACGCATCCTCGCGGAAGACGGTGGAGAGAAATTCCGTAGTATGCCTCGCCACCACTACTCTTCCTTTCTCTCTCTGATGAATTTTGATAGCTGATCCTTTATGATAACAGTGGATACACTTAACAAGCACGCCTGCAGACTTATCTTCCGCGATTGGAAGATCTGGGTCGGATCACTGGTACTCCTGGGCGTGGGTGTGACAAATTATGCACTCGTGTTTTTCATGCCGACAATCCTCGTCGAATTTGGTTGGAAAGCGCGCCAAGCACAGGTGCACAGTATCCCTGTGTACATCTCGTCGGCTGTTGCCATGATCTCCATGTCGTGGCTGTCAGACCGCTGCAAACATCGTTATGGTTTCATCATGCTTGGCTGTCTGATCGCCACAACCGGCTACGGCATACTCCTTGGCCAGGACGGACTAAGTCGTGAAATTAGGTATGGCGCGCTGTTCTTCGCGTGCATAGGGGGCGCCATCTCCACGCCGATGGCAATCACCTGGCTCACTAACAATACTGCGGGCCATTATAAGCGCGGCTTTGGCAGTGCTATCCAGGTTACCATTGGCGGTTTCGTCGGACTTATCGCGGCGAATATTTTCGTTGATCGAGAGGCACCGAGGTATTGGACTGGGTACGGCACTGCGCTGGGTTTTACCTGGCTTGGTGGTATCTCAGCTACGGTGATGTTTATTGGTTTAGTGCTTGAGAACCGTAAGCGTGAAGCTGGCAGGAGAGACTATAGGCTTTCTCGGCCCACCGAAGAGGTGCAGAATATGGGCGACGACCATCCTACTTTCCGATTTACTCTCTAGCATAAATTGGGATATACATCTGGGGGGTTGTCTTCAATATGAACAGGATTGTCGACGTTATGATATGACGTCAAATCTGGTATTCTGAGACGGCCCCGCGAAAGAAGAAAGACACATATCGGTCATTGGCTAGATTATGGCAGCAATAATAGGTTTCTAGCTGGAGCCGTATAATACTTTATTGTCACTTTGAGGCTAGATGTCGGATTACATGTCATATAAACAAATACAAGAGATAATCCTTTTCGTAAATTATCAAGAAAGTTATTAGCACGTCCATCTCAGCGATAAACTAAACAACGCATAGTTATAATATAATGATTAGCCCGTATACGCTTCACAATGGTAATTCCAAGCCAACCGGTCTCCGTGATAATAATATGATACGGCAGTGGTAGCACTAACCTTTCACTTTGTCTAACGAGGGAGGAGCATATCCACCTCATACCTACAAAGTTATTATAGCCACGAGATGTTAATATACACGATGAGACTCAAAAACATTACCTACGGCCAACGACTGCAATTTTAGATGAGCTTCCACAGTCAGGTTTACAAATAGATACATCGACAATCCATGCACCGCGGCAACAACGCGAGGATTCCGATAGATATTCTATCAACCTGGAATTACCGAATATGTGATTGCTACCTATAAATGTAGTAAAACAAAAAATTCAAACTTCACCTACCAATATAGGAAATCTTTAGCGAAGCTCGTGTTTGAAACTCCATCATCATACTTGCGATGACTCAAAACATCTCTGCAAAATCCATTTAATTGCGGCCGATAAACGACGGCACCGATCGCATAGAATTTGCGCTTGGCAAGGTTTAAATCTATTTATTTCCCGTTCCCATCTCGCCAATCAAGCATCAGATAATTATGACGACGTGTCCAATCAACCGTTGGATTGTTTAAATACTTAAATAGGCGACATGAGGTCTGAAATTGGTAACATGGTTGTGCCAAGCCTCTCTTGGCAAAGGAATGATTGGCTGTAATCACATTTTATGCGAAGTAAGCAAGTTTGCGGCACATGCTAGCAAAAGGATGACCTCAGCACGACTACTATCCATACTTAAGCCGGTGATAGCTCGAAATCGACATTAGAAAATCCTTATCCGGGCCTGAAAGGCGTTAACACGAAAGAAGGACTTTCAATAGCTGACAGAGGGTTAGCTAACATTGACCAATGACCCATTAATAGTATAGATTCAGAAGCCGTGCACGTTTTGCTTCTAAACGTCGTCTAAAAATGTAGTCGAATGGATCTGCGGCCGCCTGTAGTCCGGAATCCTACAAACCATTCCTTACCCACTTCAAATGATTTCGGTAGCCTCCGCTGAACCGGTCGAGTCAGAACCCTATTTTTTTATATCCAGTCACAAGGCCATGTTGTCTAAATTTCTTGTCCACAGCAGCTGAAAATGATGCCCTTATTAGCCTACAGGCGGAACACTGCCCCTCAGGTTTGCGAACGGACCGATTCCCTCAGAGTAGAATTAGAAAAACCATCCTCAAGCTGTCCGAGCTTGCGAGTTTTTGTGATTTGTAGTCAAGAGTGTCAAAGAGAGCAGAATGTTGCTGGGATATCACGATATGATAGGCTACTTCTCTATCTTCAAACCTTCCACTCAAACCCCCTATCATCCATGTGGCTCCCTTGTAAGAATCGTGGCTTATCCGTCTCTCGCTGACCTCATGCAACCTAGAGACGCTACGGAATGGATGGCGAGATGAGGCTCAATGACCCACGTTGTCGGGCTTGGGGCTGTAGGGCTGAAGGAACCGGGCCGGTGATATGTCATGTCCTGATGTGGAATTCCTGATGTGGAATCAGGGACGACATCACATCTCGAGACGTTGGAGACCTCTTTGTTAGATCCGGGTAGCGAGATCCTAGTTCCGTAATGACGTTTTCCTTCAGAAACATTATCTCGGTCTTGTCAAAATTAGACACGAAGTCAGCAGCCATTCAGACGGATATCCCGTTCGTCGATGGATGAGCTGGTGAACAGGACAGTGGGAAATCAAAGCTTTTGGGCACGAGATCACCGTTCGGACGATTGTTCTTCTCTGAAAGGACAGCATCATACCATAATCGAGTATATACATATAAAACGATGATTCTGTCACGAAATAATAAGGAGAAACATACCACAAACAAAAGACACGTTTGATCAAGATCTAAGGAAGATATCACAACAGCATCTAGCAGTTTCGCCCCATTTAAGCAAACGATATAAAGGACAGAGGACAACAATCAAAAAAAAAACGATACAGACTACAACAGAAACATCGAAAACAACAGGATAAGGACAAAAAATCAACATCATGCCTCAATTCATCTTCATCGAACTTCCCACGTTCCGCATAAAAGACAAGAGCGGCAACCCCGTATCATTATCAAACCGCCACCTAGCCCGCGTCATAACACTCCTCCAATACGTACGCAGCGGCCTGCGCACAAGCGGCGACTACCACCTGGACCTATGCACCTCGCTCCTCTTCAGCAACGGCGAGACGGATCTCTGGACAGCCGCACACAGCACACCGCAAGGCCATCACGCCGAGGAGAACCTGCTACTAGCGTATTTCCAAAACTTTGACTCTCCAGGAGCATACCCTCTCGTGGACGCTATGCTTCTCTCCTCGAAGCCATGTGGCGGCTGCACCGACTACTTCTCTCTAAACGGGAAGCATCTACGGCCACTAGACGACGGCACCGGTACGAGCACAGGCTCATTCCGCGCCAAGTTCACGCCGCGCGCCGACAAGACGTACACCCCCGTCTTCTATCTCGCGCGTTCCCTGACCGCGGCCCAGCGCGAGCTGGTCTGGCTGCAGCTGCGGCAGATGTGGACGGGGAGCCTGGGCAGCATGGGCGTCGCGCTCGCCTTCTCGCCCGCCGTGCCGCTGGGCGACATGTACTATCTGTTCGGCGACGAGGCGGCGCCGTGGTACGCGCTCAATGGGCAGGAGAGCATGAGCGATGCCGAGATCGCCGAGGCCATCACGCGCCAGGAGTTGAGCCCCGCCTACTGGATCGGAAGGTAAAAAAACACACGAAACCTTCTTCTTTCTCTGTGCGGGTCACCCGTATTGATGATTCTTTGCAATCGCGACGACATTATCACGACACGAGAATTCGATCGAGAAAGGATTGAAAACAACACCGAAATTCTTCATCGAGCTATGCTGGGTAATAGCCTGAAGAAAACAAGGTGCGGGCGCGCATACGCACTTATTAGACAGGGGCAAGGACAGGGGCAGGGACAGGGTGCATTCAAACTGGCGTTCCAACATATGAAAATCTGGGGATAGACTTTGCTTTTACAGATTGAGCTGCATTTTCGACCAAGGCGCAGGTAGTTTGCATTAGAAGAGCGGACGGGATCTAGACTCGACATGTTTTATATAGCATCGCATTGTCCAAGCCCACGTGGGCTACTCGTGCTTATACGAGGAAAAGATAGATGAGACGTAAATTCTCAGATACGGCATTTTCACGGGTAGAGAGGGGAAAACATAGCGAGGGCCGGCCCTCATACATCATATAGATATCATGCATCACGCATCATGTACAATAAAGGTATATACTACTCTTCGCGTCACTTTTATTCTTTAAAACCAGTCATCCTAATGTCATCTCATGCCATCTAGACACAATTTGGATGTTAAAATATGTATTGTCGCCTGAAAACCTGGCTAATAACATTAGCATGCATGAATTTCTTCAAACTATCCTAATAAATACGATGCTCGTTTATTTAGCCCTTGCATTAGATGAACACCCAACCCTTCTGATCGCAGGTATTACGAGAGAATACGATAATCGAATGACTCTATTTGCGCGAAGACTGCCTAGAGCTTTTCGGCAGAGAGCTGCGGGTGAGCAGTATTCAGAAGCGCAGTGGCATGAAATGTGGCTCAACATGCAAGATATCTCGCAGTAATGCAAGTCAACTCGTGAGAGAGAGCTGACTTTTAAATCGCCACATGCGTAGCTATCCAGCAGTTCTCCCAATAGTAGCTGGCAAGTTATACAGCCTGACCATGTTCTGTGACTCATGATTAAGTCTAAAGACAATCCTTGTATTGAGACATAATGATTCAGAAATAGTGACATGGATTTCGTAAGCATTTGTTGTCAGAATCAGACTGACGCAGCCGATAAGCCCAACACCCTCCAGCGAGAACAGATCTACACATTATCATCGTCAAGAAATGGTCATTGAAAGACAATTGCTCATGTAAGAACCGGTAATATAAATATAAATAGAAATACCGCGATTATCTTATTATATTATATGAAATTCCTAAGCACCAGAAACAGATGCACCCTCTGTTAAAGTAACTATCCGCTAATACATTATTACGACAGCATATCATAACTTGTTTTGAAACAACTGAACAGATGAACCCCCTGCTCCCCTAATAATAACCCCGATAAAAATACCACCTATGTGATAATAATTCCAATATCAAACAACAAGTGCCTCGCCGCCTGAAATGAAGGTATGTGGTACATATGCGTAATGTATATGTATGTAAGACGGATATATAAGATGAGTAAATGAATGAATGAATGAATGAATGAATGGATAGATAGATAGATGAAAACAAGCGACATAAAATGCGTCACACAAATACGCTGAATTGATCCGTCTCACACGCGTCAGAATCGGATTGACACGAAGAAGAGACATGCGTCGGGCCACTAGTATCGCTGCCCCGATCACTCAATCCGTCGTCGATAAGGGGCGTATTATCAGCCTTGACCTCTGTCTTGCTCGTAGTCTCATTTTCCCCGGAAGCCATATGCTGTTGGAGCTTGGGGGGTATTAATTGATTGTGATTTTCTGTCAGGATGTCACTGCAGGGTCTGGAGTTAGTGAGTTTTCAAGAATCGTAAGGCGGTAACAATAGGAAGTACGTAGAGAAAAAACGAATAGAAGATTAATAGAAGCGCAGAAGTGAGTTTTTTCAACCCAAATAATGCAAACGACAATGCTAAAACAACGTACTCCTCGCCCTTCCCATCCTCCCACATCCGCCTCAACACCCCCTTCTTCTCCTCCCCACGCACAATCGCATCAAACTCAAACGGGCAAGGCTTAGCAATAAGCAAGGGTGTATAATCGTTCCAGTGAACAGGCACCTCGCTCCCATCGGCCCGCTTCTTCTTCCGTATATCGAGGGCCCACGCGATGCCGCCCATGGCGAGGTACAGGTCCTGCTCGACGAGCGGAATGCCCTGACACGTACGCCGCCCGAAGCCGAATTGGCTAAAACCGTTGAGCTTCGGATGTTCTGTTAGTGGTTCTTTGTATGTTGGGTATTGTGGCTCTAGCCAGCGCGCTGGGTTGAAGGCGTCGGCGTCAGGGTAGGTCTTCTCGTCGCGCGTCATAGCCCTAGTTCAGTTAGGAATCATATCCTTTTAGGGGGAGGAAGCACGCGTGTATAGTGCTGAGCTTACCATTCTAGGGCGTGGATGGTGGCGCCCGCGGGGATGAAATAGCCATTATACACATCGTCTTGTTCGATCGCATGAGGGATCCCTGAATTTTCATGTCAGCTCTGATCGGTATAATATAACGAGATGATATTAGAATAATTTCTAAGTCGCGCCTGTTTACCCCACGTTGTTCACGTACCTGTCGGGACAGGAGGCCTCCACCGAATGACTTCCTTGACGCACGCGCGCAGCATGGGCAGCTTTTCCCTATCCTCCCACTGCGGACAAGCGCCACTGCACACCCTATCGATCTCGTCTTGAAGCTTCCTCTGCCATTTGGGATAATGCAGCATTGCCAAGATGAAGCTCTGGATAGGGCTGCCGATAGTCAACGCCCCGGCAATGGCCATCTGCCCGATGACATACGAGGCCTCGACTTCGCTGATACACTCTGACTTGCCTCCCGGAAGGCCGGTATTCTCTATGAACGTGCGGATGAAACTCGGCTGAACGGTGCCGTCGCTGATACGGTCATGCGCATATTGGACATTATCCTTCAGGAGTCGGGCCTCCATCACATGGCGGGCATTTTCTTCCTTCTTCCAGGGACTGAGAAAGGTCGGGAGGTACATTAACCATGAGATCAGATTGGGTAACGCTC
This sequence comes from Xylaria arbuscula, assembly GCA_022385695.1. Lineage (NCBI taxonomy): Eukaryota > Fungi > Ascomycota > Sordariomycetes > Xylariales > Xylariaceae > Xylaria > Xylaria arbuscula. Next base: position 837,412 of record MU279356.1, on the reverse strand, counting down.
CGGCCGGCGAAATCGACACGAGGAGTCCGGCCGTTGTAACACGAAGTCGATCTGCCGAATGTGGGCTACCCCATGTTAATCGGGCTACGGTACGCGACGTGAACTGCTCAATGTATTCGCGATATTGCGACGGATCGGTCGAAAGAAGATAGAGGAAACGATTGCGCTCCTTTGTCGGATAATCGTGTAACGACGCATTGGCGGTCATCAATTGCTGGGCCAGTTTGCGCTGGCGTTTCCATACATCTATAGACTCTGTGAGCAGATGGCCATCTCATCTTGAAAGTTCTGGGAAACATACCGTTGCGGCCTGTTAGAGCTAGGTATTCTCCTTTTGTTCGGTTGTCGGGGAGATTAGGGATCTGAGGGCGGTCCGAGTAAATGGCGGCGCGTCGGGAGAGGAGGTCGTGAGCAACTTGTTCCGATGAGATCCAGACGTGAACAGTGCCAAAGACCTCGGTTTGATATATTGGCCCATATTCTTTACTCCATTCATAGAATTTCAGCCATGATGCCTCAACAGGTACGTCATGTATCCGACCCACGATGGGGTAGGCTGCTGATGTTAGTGACGCGCGACCAGAAAGACTAGTCGCAAGGCATTAGACAGACGAGATAGTGGTACTTACACTTAGGACCTGGCAGAGGTTGAGCGCCAGGAGGAATCTTCCCACTAGCAACTCTTAACCGCAAGACATAGTATAGCAGTCCTAAAAATGCTAGTGCTAGGAATAAGATTATAGCCATGGTAATCACTCCGATAGACTAATGTACGGACATATGGGCTTAGTGATGGACCATATGCCGATATGCTCCTAGTCTACCGGGTAGAGTAGATCCGGAGACAGAGGTATCGGATGCCCTTATAACATAAACTATGATTCCGTTATCATTGTATGTGCTTACGAAAGCGTCCTCCCGAAGTTAGTTCCGAACTGATCCAGACGACGAAGGTTTACTGCATGCAAAGGTGCCGAGGCACTCAAGGATCCCAGAGAGCCATGAGGTCAATACGGCAGGGGTGGCAAATGGGTGAACGGCCAGGATATGAGCAAGATTTTTCTCTGCAGGAATCAGCTTCATGCTTTTTGCTGTGATGTGAGGGCAATGGCATGGTTTCACCAATGCATTGACTGGTCGCGAGGCTCATGATATCGCGATGTTGTGTACGCCACATGATATAAAGGCAGGACATAGTCAAGTAGGTAGCACTGACCGGCGAGAATGCCATACTTCAAAAGTCATAGCTTAGAACAATATCGACGCGCAAGGCTCGATCGAGACTGGCTTGATGTCGAACTAGAACCGGGATACCGGTATGTCTTCCTATCGGGGAACACTTCCAAGGCTTTACTATTGCTAGGGTTGCAAGGTTGTATGCTTGTTCCGAAAAGCTAAAGCGAATCGACTTCAGTTGCTTGTCAAAGTCCCGATGGTGGGCGTCGCAAGGGTTAGCCCGTCGCTGTGTGACACTCTGCAGGTGTCGTAGAGGTTGTCTGGTGCTTATGCTATCAGGAAGCCATAGCCGTCGCGGCGAAAGCAGAGAGCGAAGAGCCGACATCACCTACACATTACATCAAGACGATTCCGATGCCATAATGACATCGGCAGTGACGATTGCTACATCTCGTACCATCACCATAAACTTAGATCGAGCCACAAGATCAGTTGAACATATGCGGACAAGACATGTACAGAAGTTGCTAGTGAATAACCTAGTCGATGTGAATGCGGAGGTTGTGTCTCAGGTAGCATCTATTTTTATAGTCGATCATGATGGTAGTCGAGAGAAACGGTCCACTTTCATTAGAAAAGAGGCTGGCTGCCTCTTGTACGTTTACATATCATGATCACAGCTCGAAATATTTTTCTCGCCAAGCCCGCGGTGTTCGTTCGTATTGACCTGTTTTCGCTGAGGCGGGCTACTTATTCCGGCCATCTGCACGTCTCGGGGCTGAGAAAGCATAAGTTGGGCTCTGTCGGATGTGCACGTGGGAGGCGGCTCATTCTCTCGCCAGTGCGAATTGGTGAGGCTCCCACGAGAATTCGAGCTGTCCTCGTCCAATAAAAGCTCACTTTCCGATACTACCGATTTATTAGGCGAATAACGAGGTTGAGTCCGTGGTCGGGGATAACCTATACGCCGCCCTCCGTCCACACTACAAAAGTCGTTAAGATCCCGACTTTACCTTGTTCGGAAAATGTTGCGAAAAAGGCGCAGCAAGAAGTACGGAGAGGCCCGAGTAATAAGTAGAGAAGTACAGCTGGAGTAGGACACTGGGACCGGCTCGCTAGATAGCGGCCCGAGAAACGTGAGGCCCGGGGTTCAAACACGAGAAATGTCAGGTATATGCACACGAGGTTCAAGCGATAGACTTGCTATGACTTTGAATCCAAAGATTAGCGGCTTGCCATGATGAATTGGAGCCACGACGGACTCACGTTTTATTCGTGTCTACTGGACAGTTTCTATCAGTCTTCAATAACCTCGTACTGATGGCTCAGAGATTGTTCCACAATCCTTGTGACACCCGGAATCCGTCAGCCTTTCTAATGCATGCTCGCGTCGCGACCTAGCTCCGGCGCAGATTGCGGACTTTCGTATTTACCAAGACAGGAAGTCAATAGATTGTTGCATGATCCAGCCCTGGCGAGTCGGTTGTACTTTCTTACTTATCGTAGGTGATACAGCATCGTACTCTACAAGGATAAGGCGTTTACATCCTGCCAAGCAGTAAGTACATCTATATGTTAGACTTGATAGGAACTGAAAATTCTTACCTCTCAACAGGTGAAAGTCCCAGCAAACGCATGCCATTGCTGAGGACGATACGAGCCGTATCATACAAAGCCATACGAGCTTTCATGAGACCCGGCTCTCGCCCTACGATCCTTAGATGGTCGTAGCTCGAATTTAAGACATGGGTCATCTTGAACAGGTAGGTCAAAACCGTCGTAGGCTCACTGGGACATATCATTAGAGAGGCATGCGCGTTGAGGAGGAGAGCACGAAAACTCACAGAGTGCGGAGCGTGTTCTGTACAACGTCGGGCCACTGCGATAAGACCCGGACAAGATTAACAGCGTGGTCCTCTGTAAGTAGAGATAGGTCGGCCGACGCAATTTCTTCTTCGCTCAGGGCGGCCTTGCGAGTAATCGAACATAACCGAGCGTGAGAGTATTGGAGATAAGGGCCCGTGTCACCCTCGAACGAGGTCATGACGGCCATATCGAACTGGTAATTGTTGATCCTGGAGGTATTGTCAACACCAATGAAATCTGAGATTTTTTGTCAGGCAGGGTATTAATACGGACCTCTTGCCGGCCATATCTTGACACATGACCGCGCTGATGCCAAGAATATCGGCAACCGCGTCGGGATTCTCAACCTGCTCGTACTTGTCCTTGTTCTTCCTCATAACGTCATGCATATAGTCGCCGACATCCCGAAGGATATCGTCTAAAAACCTGACAGTACCCTTTCGCGTACTCATGCCTAGGACCAAGCCGAAGTTGATGTGCTGCACCTTGGCGGCGAGTTCTTTATGGCCCATCAACTCGACAATCTTGAAGAACTGTTTGGCGTGTAGATCCTGCTGCGAAGCTATGACGTATATCATATGGTCGAAGTGGTACTTCTCCTCGCGGTTGAGCAGTTCGCTAATATCGCGAGTGATGTAGAGGGCAGTGCCGTCTTTCCTTCGAACGATGGGTTTTTCTAGCGCCTTGCCAGCTTTTCCTGGCACGTGCTTGGAAAAGTCGACAATGAGTGCACCATTCGACTCTTCAGCGATACCTTTTTCTTGCAATTCTTTGACTGCTTCATTCATAGCTTCTTCTGGCACTTGACTCTCGCCGGAGTACTCTTCAAATTGAATATTCAGCCGCTTGTAGGTCTCCTTGTATCGATTAATGCTGAGGTCTCGGAAGCGCTTCCACAGAGCCAGGGCTTTCTCATCACCATCCACCATCAACTTGAAGTAGCGGCGAGCCTTTTCGTCGGTACCATTGTCGAGAACGGCTTGCGCCTCGGCTGTTTTACCGTCTTTTTGTAATTTCTCGCTTTCTTCCTTCTCCTCGGCTATCTCCTTGTTCGCCTTGACGTAGATCTCGAAAAGATGATTGATGGGGTCCCGAGCTAAGGCCTCCTCGTTGCCATACCTCTCAAATCCGACGGCGAGGATACCGTACTGCTTCCCCCAATCGCCGAGATAGTTAATGCGAACGACATCCCACCCCGCGGCGGTGTACAAATTACTCAGAAAGCCTCCGATAATAGTACTTCGCAAGTGGCCGGCATGGAAAGGCTTAGCGATCTATGAGATAGATTAGCATCCAATTCAACCAACACGAAAGATCGGTTGAATGAATATTGAGGGGAAACCGGGGCGCTTCTGACATTTGGACTTGAGAATTCGACAATAATACGCTTCCTACCCTTTGAAGGGTCGCTCAGGTCCTTGAGACCATTCACCTTGTTTCCACCGAAATCTCGTCCCAGCTTTCGAGCGGTGGTAATGAGAGCTTCTTTAAGGGGCCCAGGCTTGAAGAAAAAGGGTAGAAAGGGGCCGACGCAGACGGGTTTTTCGACAAGGGGGGATTCGGGCCACTAAAAAGAGATATGTCAGTTCAAGTCAAAAAAGGAGAGGCGTGTTCCACAGGCAAGACGCACATCCTCTAGCCATTTCTGACCGAGCTCGTTGGGTTTGCCCTTGACCCTCAGGGCAGGGATGGCGAGGACCAAGTCACCCTTGTCCAGAGACAAGGTCCACTGGAGCGCATTGTAAATGATGGTGCTGTCGACGCCGGTGATCTTGTGGAGGATGGAGGTTATGTGTGCCCGGTAGAGATCCACGGGGTTTATCTCGGGATAGCAGTTAGGATAGTCGTCGAGAGAGCCCAGCTGTAACCGGGTAGACAGCTGGGTATCTGCGTCGGCAGCGGCCATGGTGACTGCGCGCGTTTGCAGACTCGACGATGTTGAGAGAAATTGAACGGCAGAAGGGCGCACACAGCCGGGCTTGTGGGAGGAGTGGTGAGAGTGGCAGTGATAATAACGTTCGTGTTGATCTTGACGATAGTTTTGGTGGTGGTGGTGGTGCTGGAGTGGGAAAAGGTGGTGGGATTTTTGGCGGGGTAATGGCAATAAATTAAAGTTGCGTCGCAAAGGCTGGGCCAAGCGCGATTGTCTACTACACGAAGCAGCACAAGAAGCGAAAGGGAAGGTTCGGGCTGAAAGCAGCGTCATGTAGTCGACCACTCAAACACCAGCGTTGTTAGAGCCAACTAATGTACTTGCATGCCTAAAGGTATTTGCAGTGCGATTGAGATGCCAGTAGAGAAATTTTATTTTCTTAGTGAGTCAACAAGCGCCGATGCCGTCGCATACCAGTCACAGGTGTCGCAGGTGTCGCAGGTACATACTTTGTAGATGAGGAAAGCGTCGGGCTGCACGCTAGAGCCTTACCTGTAGAAGGGATTCGAGACTTATAGTGGGACTATACCCCGCCGATGCGGTTGCTAGGGCTGCATATAGGAGTAGCTAGGGCCGGGCCGGAGTTAATCCCCTGAGTATCTCAAGAAATAGGTAAAAAAGTCCTATCCTCAGTTCTGTTACAGTACAACTGCTTGATAGACTTGAAAAATAAGGCTGGGGTTTATACAGACAGTTAGGTAGATATCTAAACCTGCAACGGCGTTTGCAATGTTTAACCAAAGAGTGATTGGCTGAGTTGAAAAAAAAAATACCACCATGGGATAAAGAATCGAAACATGAGGCTAAAGGATTAATAAATATCCTCTACTTACTTACTTAGTAGGAAATCAACGTATATGAACTACGATGAATCGCTTAAAGAGAAATGGTCGAATAATCATAGGTAGCAGAGTAAGGCAAGTAGTTTCTGCGGATTTGATTTAAAGCGCTATTGACGGGAGCAACCGAAACTGGCCAGAAATGACAGCATCAATACATTATTATCGTAAAGATATTAAGTTAATGTATATCCAGTACCACTATTCAAATCGTTTTCGACCTTTCTTTTTCTCTTTCTTTTTGAATCTTCGTCATTCATCGTAAGCATCTCTCGTAAGCTCCCAACACTCCATCAGCGATTTCCTCATTCTTCATTAATCACCACCAAATCTACCGAAACCGAAAACGCGATTGCGGACGAGGACGACCACCAACACCCCTCAGATCCCGGAAACTCCTCTTCACCATCCTCGCCTGCTGCTCCGCGCTCGTCGTCGCCCACGGCGCACCGGGCTTGTTCGTAGTAGGATCGTACGTGAGATTAGCCGGCGTGACGCTGAACTGCACAGTCCCATTGCCTTCACGATAAGTACTCTTCAGCGGACCCTTAGTCCGATATCCCGCGCTAACAGCATGTTTCCCTGTCTCGATGTCGAAGCCCTTGATCGCGCGTGAGAAGTACTCGAGGGAAGCCAGGGGCTGGTAGAACGGGACTTCGTGCCCCGACTCATAAATACGCGTGAAGGAGAACTTCCCGCTCTGTCTCGTCTGTCCGTGGACTATGCCATCGCTCGTCTGGACGTCTACGTACCCGGCCCCCGCGAACCCCGGGGCGTTCACTGCGTTGGAGATTACTTCCCCGCCGAGCCAATTGCAGTTGTAGTCTGCGTCGCCGGCGTAGAGACCAACTGTCAGGCCCTTTGCTACTAGGGCCCGCACGGCTTCTACCGTCCCGTCTTCGCGGGCGTCGTCGCCGGTGCTGTCGAAGGCGTCGCCTACTGCGTTGTAGCCGGTGAAGTTTATGAAGGCCCCTATCGCAGATTGCACTTTGGGAGTGTTTAGGTAGTTTGTATAAAACCCATAAGGAAATGGGTCGGGCGTTAGCTCACGGACGTCGTATTCGTCCCGGCCGAGCACGTCGTCGTAGACAGATTCTACCATATAGGCGCAGAAATTATCGGCTAGTCTGCACTGTTTTTGTTGCAGGTTAGGTCAGTGATCCAGCTTTTATCTTTTCCCCTCATATTCTTATTTTTTCTTTTTTTCTATTCATTTACTGATGATGAAATACGACGCTACTACTTACTATTGTGTTGTCGCCTGTGTCCTTGCAGGTCTGCAGACGGTCAATACAGTTGCCCTTCCCGTACAGGTTGTTGTAGAACATGTCTGCATTTGATTTGTCGAATGGCGCGTAGTCGTATGTGTTTCCGGGGTAAACGGTGAAATTGTAGTCTGTTCCAAACATCAGTCAGTCGGTCAGTCTCTTAGGCTCTCAAGTGGCTGCATGAGAGTGCGTGAAAGCGAAAATTCATAGTCCCCTCGAAGCTCTTTGGATTAAGGGGAACTTACACGCTTGATATTGAACGTAAGGGTCGTACCTGTAGTGGGAAAAGGGTTAGCATTCAAGTTCATCTTCTACACACTCCGCCTCAGCGAGCTTCGTAGTCCACTTCTAACGTTCCGGGCGCTTTAGTTGCTGGGATTCTTTCAACTCACCATCCATTGCCGATCAGCACCGTCTCCAGCTGGATCTTCTTAGCGCCGTATGGGAGATGCTTATTCTGATCCTCGATATACTTGTTGAAGATGGGACCATAATGGCCGCCATAGCTTTCCGTCGCGAAGTGGAACCCGCTGCGCGCGTACTGCGGAAACGCCCCCATGAAGCCCTGCAGCGTCTTCCAGAAGTTCGGCGCCGCGGCAGCCGTCGAGTTAGCCGTCAGCGTGGTGTTGGGGTACGCATACGTGCCGCAGGAGCCCTCGGGCGCGTAATCAGGACAGGTTTCGTCTGGAAGCACCACGAGGTTGCCGCTGTTGGAGGTGTACGCGGGCACGGGATACGAGTACGAGAAGCCGACTTGACTCGGCTGGTCGATGAAGATCATGTTGCTGACATTGGACCACGAGTACGGGTTGCTGAAGACGTTGCCGTCGGGGTCGACGCGGCAGGGCCCCAGCTCCTCGAACAATCCGATCATGGAGCTTGAACCGGGCCCGCCGTTGATCCATACCGTCAGAGGTGCTTCCTTGGGATCGACCTCGCGCGCCTCGAAGAACCAGAAAAAGATGTGCTGGTCTGCCCCGACGTCCGCGTACCCTGAGTAGCTCTTCACTTTGGGATCCAACTCGCAGATCCCCGTCGGCACCTCCTTGTACCGCACGGGGATGTTGTAGTGACCGATGACGCGCTTAAGGTCCGTCGGCTCCTTGACGAATTGCGCAGTCGCCAGGCTCGCTGTCGCCGCGAGGGCGAGCAGGCTGCGCGCGAACGAGGCCATTGTGAGTTAGTGAGCTACGCGCTTAACCTCGGCTGGCTGTTCACGATCCTAGCTATCTAGCAGAGACAGCTTGAAGGGGAAACGGATGAAAGAAAGAAAAAAGAAAGGGGGGGACCCCAATTGGGCTCTAGAGATGTTCTTTGTCTTTATAAATAATCAATTGTCCCCGACTCAAGACCCTGGATGTTGACTTGGGGCCCCGGTCTCGTCGCTCACAGTGCAATATGTATGTTTACTACCTTGGAGGTATGTAGCGATCGTCACTTCGTCATTTTCGTATGTATATGTCTCTCTCTACCCAGTATGCTGTGAGTAGGCTACGGATACCTACCTACTTTACCACTGACGTTGCGCGACACGGGAAGCTCTTCCCGTGCCAAGTCAACTCGACGGCAATGCATATCGCTCTTCCTCTCAAACAGCATACCTACCTAGGTACATACCTACTATCGTGTACTCGGAGTACCTACTTCTTCCCTCCACTAATAAACAGTATTATCTGCAGTAGTGTCAAAACAAGCATTCGGCTGCTACGCTATCTTGACCGTACTGTGTGTAGCGTGCGTGAGTCTATCCTACATGAGTGCTAAGTAAGGTATGCTTGACCGAACACACACTTCCCGTCTTCTATGGCGTTATTGCCGGGCAGACCCTTGCCAAAGCGGGAGTGCAAGCTGCGGATCACCATTTCTCGAATAGGCAGGCATCTCAAATGTCTTATCTTTGCGCCGGGCAGGCCGGGTTCTAGTGCGCCTCTTATCCGGTAGTATGGCATCATCGTCTGCGCGAGGGTATCGTCTGTCTAGCTTTTTTCCTTCTTTCTTGTCTTGCAGGATATTAAAAATTGTCAGCAAATAGTAGGATTGAGGGAGATAAAATATGTAGTGTAAACGCGAAATCACAATCTCCTAGGCAACGAGATGGCCTACGGAGAGTAGGTAATTAGCGTTAGATAAGAATATAGCTCGGCTCGTCAATACTGAGTCGGGTTACGACTGACGGTACAGTTCCATTCAGCACACTTAGTAACAGTCACCAGCTGCCGAAATAATTGCAGTACGACATAGACCTGTTCTTCATTTATCAATCACAGTATGGCTATTATGCCAATATTTGGAGTAGTGGGCAAATTGGTAGGTAGGCAGGGAGGTAGTTAGGTATTTAGATGGTAAAGTGAATCTCAGTCGTATTCGGTAAAAAGGGCACCGAGCTTACCAATGTGATTAAAATTATGTAACATTTATCTCTATGCGACGTCGGTATTCTCCTGACAATTACATCTATTAAGTATGTGTATTATTTTCCCCAGCCGAAGGTGATCTCACCGACATTTCAATTGAACATTTTGCCATATCCAACCCCCAAGAATTAACGCCAAATAATGAAGCGATAGCCTACTTAGTCCTCTATAAAATGATAATCCAAATCATGCGACTCTTATATACTTTTGTCCAATCTGTCCGGGAAACTCGTCGCGATAAATCCTGACCCATACTACTAGTATGAATATGCCGTAGTCTCGAAGAAAAATCAAGCAAGATGTATGAATAAGGAATGAATGAATAGATAGGAGATGTTCATGATGGACTGCATGCATCGATGAATAAATGTGCTCGAAGCTCATGTCGCTTGTATAAACAGTCGAAGCCAGCTGAAGAAGAAAAGCAGACAGTGACAATGATCAGATGTATCCCAGGCCAAAGATGACCATGGCACATCCTCCCAGTAGATGCCCGTGAGACACCTTCAAATGCCTCCCGGCGTCATCCTTATCGTCTGGTGAGCTGGTGGTGTCGGCGGCGCTCGTCCGCCCGGACGTATTCGATATCGTCACCGTCGCGGTCGAGACGAACATGCTTGTCATCGTCACGGTGGAGACGACACCCGCAGAATCCGTGCTCATCGTCGTCAGCGTCGTCACACTGGTAACGCTGTACGTCGCTGTCCCTGACGGCTTGCTTGTCGTGCTGGCGCTGGCGCTGCTGCTGCTTGTCTGAGTTGCACTGCTTTTACTCTTGTTGCTCGTGTTCGTCGTGTCCGCCGTGTTCGTCGAACTACTGCTTGTCTTTGCTGAGCCCGAGCCACTTGTGATAGTCTTCGTTTTCGTAGAGCTATTTGTCTTCTTAGAGCTACTCGTTTTGGCAGAGCTAGTTGTCTTACCAGAGCTGGAGTTGCTCGCTTTCTCGGTGCTACTTGTCTTAGTAGAGCTGCTCTTCTTGCTCGAGCTAGTGCCGGTGCTCTCTATGTCCGAGACGACCACTGTCACCGCGGTCACGGACTTTGTACTCGTAGTGGTGATGGTTTTTGGACCCCCGGGGCCATAGCTTGTAGTCGTAATGGTCGTCACAACCGCGCTGCCAGCGGAGGAATCCGTCGATGTTGTTAACGTAGTCGATGTGGTCGTTGTAGTGCTCTTCGTATTGGTGGCTGTTAAAGTTCTCCGGACTCGAGAACCGGAACTTGTTTCGGTGACAGTTGTCACGACCCTAGTCACGACGCCAGAAGCGGTAGAAGTATCCGTACCTGAAGTTTTGGACTTCGTTTTTGTGATAGTGCTAGTGTAAGTTGTTGTACTGCCATGGTTGGTGACTGTCGTAGTACTTCCGGGCAAACTATTCGTAACAGTGCTGGTAACCGTCGTAGTACTAAAGGTTTTACTGCTTGTTTCAGTAATGCTGCTTGTGACTGTATCCGTAACTGTTGTTGTACTTCCAGAGTTCGTGTGCGTGACTGTACTGGTCAGAGTCGCAGTACTTGCGGCTCCTTTTTTGGAGACCGTGTCAGTGACAGTGACAGTTGTCGTGCTTCTAGTTGACGTGCTTCCTGAACTAGTATGCGTCACTGTACTAGTGAACGTTGATGTGCTCTTGAAGTTGCTACTTGAGACAGTGTTGGTAATAGTTGCAGCGCTTCCAGACTTTGTGCTTGTAACTGTGCTTGTGAATGTTGTAGCACTCCCCGAGTTCGTATTTGTGATAGTACTAGTGAAGGTTGACGTGCTTCCAAAATTCGTGCTCGTTACTGTGGCAGTGGAAGTGCTTGGAGCGATCGAAGAGCTCACGGTAACCGTAAGAGTCGTGGTCGTTGTGCTTGAGGTGCTGCTGAAGGTACTGGTCGCTGCTGAAGCGCTAGTACTGACTAGCAGCTTAATATTAGCTTTACTGAAATTTTGGGCTATTACTATCAGGGGCTGAAATACATGTTGAAGTTGAAGTGCTTGTTAAATACAACGTGCTTGTTGAATACGATTTGCTCGTCGTTGAACTCAGTGCACTCTGAGTAGCTGTAACTGTAACTGTCGACGCCAATGCTGAGACCGTGGCCGAGACCGTAGCCGAGACCGTAGCCGAGTTCGTGATTGTCTTCGTTTTGGTTTTTGTCTGAGCTTTGGTTTTTGTTTGAGTTTTGGTTTTTGTCTGAGTTTTCGTAATGGTACTCGGAGACAGTGTTTTCGTGCCCGTTGCTGTGTATGTAGACTAGAATATTAGATTAGAATTGCTATTATATATTTTTCTACGTCTCGTATAGCATAACAGAGACTAAAGTTAAATCTCTCGTATACTCACTTTCTCGATTTTCGTCTCTTTTTCAATTGCAGTTGCTATTACAGTTGCAGTTGCAGTTGAAGTTGCTGTTGCTGTTACTGTGGCGGTGGCAGTGGAAGTGGCAGTGACAGTAGCTGTGAAAGAATGGCTGACCGTCTACTCAATATTAGATATGGCTTTTCCGACATATAGATATTTATAGCTCACAATTGTAGATGTGTATTTCTTACTATTAGACAAATTAGCATCAGCCCCCTCGAGTTCATTAACATCTACCGCCACGAACCTCACTTTCATCAAGGATTTCGCGCATAGAGGATTAGAAGATCATCGAAATGTGCTTTTACTTACGTCACATATTGTGTATCATGCTTTATATACGTCTGGCGGCACTCGTCAGCAGATGAAGTAAAGCATTTCAGAAGCATAGGTTGGTGGGCTGGCGGCTATCCCGCCTGGATATTCATGAATGGTCGCAACTTGATAGGGCTTTACATACTACAGCAGAACGTATCAGTATCACTTTCTTCAAGGGGATCTTGGTACATGTTGATAATAATGAAATTGATTCATGAGAAGAATCAGGTCTACTATCTACTAACCCGCTCGGTGGTTTCCCCAATTTCCCCAGCCATCATCTTCAACAGTAACAGAGTGTATCGATGTTACAGTACTTGTTGTGATGGTGGTGCTAGTAGTGGTAGTGACGCTCGTGGAAACCGATGTTATAGTAAACGTTTCCTGGCAAACAGGAATACCGGTAGGATCGCAATGATGTGAGTGATGATAATCATCCTGTTATCTGTCGTGAGCTTGGGTTCTGCATTTCAGGTGAGAAAGATGGTAACTTACCACGCTGCTGGAGCTTCCAGATCCTTGGCCATCGTGCCAGTTTCCGCCTCCATGGTCGCTACCATGTCCTCCACCGTTGTGGTCACCATTTCCATGTCTACAGCCTGAATTACTACCTCCATGCCTATTCTCGCCACCCCCATGTTTACCATCTGTATTCCAGTCACCATTCTGCCACCCTGCCCCGAATGTACCATCGCCGAAACCTCGGCGTTCATTAACAGCGGTAAAAGTAGGGGTATCAGTGGAGGTTGAAAATGGCGTAGATGTATAAGTGTCTGTGAAGCTAGAGCTAGCAACAGTGGCAGTTGTGGCGGTTTGGTCAATGCTGGAGCCCTCCTCCTCAGGTCCGGCATTTCCTCCAGGGAGCTCTGTTGAGGTAGGCGTGGATGTGCTAGCTATGGTTTCCGTTCCGGAGTCCCGATTTGAGCCATCTGGCCGGCTGAACTCCGTGCCCGCTTTACCGAAGTCAAAGGGAGGAAGCTCGCCATGGCTGTCATTTTGACCCTCTGGTGAATTATCAGCGGATCCTTCAAAGTCCATATCTATAGAAAATGTTGCAGAAGGGTTATCGTGGGTGGCGGTTGTCCCCCAGGTCGCACCGGTAGGGCTCCCAGTTTCATCAGTGGCAACAAGAGTATCAACGGTACCTGTCCTTGTAGAGCTCCTTGTAGGGCTGGTCTTAGAACTAGTCTTAGAGCTATGTTTGTAGCTGGTCTTGGAGCTAGTTTGAGAGCTTGTTTTGGAGCTCGTTTTGGAGCTCGTCGTAGGACCAGCTATCGAGGTAATTATTGGGTTGTAAGCTGTAGTGCCGGGCTCGGCTTTGCCGTGATTGAAATCCTTTGGCCCTCCAAAGTGACCGGGACCGCCGGGACCGAAGGGATGGAAACCTTGGGGGCCATAGCCCTGGCGAAACCGATCACCTCCAAAGTTGAGTTCATCGTTGTCTTCTCCCTGTCTAGCTGGAAAGCCATTGAAGGCGGCGGCAGCAACTACTGCGCCAACGAGCAACAGAAGCATTTCGCGTAGGCGTCTCATGATAAGAATAGTAGGTAGCGAATGTAAAAAGTGAAAGACGAAGATTACCAGCTCTTAACAGTATCGTTACAAGCTTCTCGATATTTAGATGCAATTGTTGGGGATGAGTTGAGTTTGAGGGGAGATATGACAGAGAAGATTGAAAGTAATCTGAACTCTGGTAATCTCAAGGCATTCTCAAGATATAAGCTGAGTATCTACATGTAGAACCTACCGATTCTACGGAATTACAGCCCAGATTCACAAAAATTCTTTCCTTGGAAATTATCCCAGACGCGTCATTAACACTGCTAGCTATCATGATTTCAAGATATCTAACCATCATGGTGGCAAGGCAGCGGGCAAACATCTTGAGCATCTCGCTTTCGAATGAATGCCCGCGCCCAGGTCACCGATGCATTATTAGAATTCGTTAGGATATGTGATCCCAAATCAAAAGCATTGCCTTGACCTTTAAAGATGTAATATGCATTGAGTTTTGTCTTCGGCGATAAGTGTGAGTTAAAGGTCAAAGTAAGAATGAAGAACCAGGTTTCACATTCCGAGGGGAACAACTCCTACATAACCATCGGGTCTCATATCAAGCGAATCTGCAATCATGACAGCACCGAGACGCAGTAAAACATTTAGGCTTTTATCTTCTCCTCTCATGGCACCGACGAACCTAAATGCAAGCGCCATACTGGTAAAGGCGAAAGTATACATTTGAAATATCCCAGCTACCTGGCTGTACGGACACTGGACATGTACGTTGAGCTCCGGTAGGTAACTCAATACTTATGCAACAACCATGGACAACATGACCGAGACGGGGCCGGCAGTAGTAGTGAGTTCAACTTGCTTTTTAAGGACACTATTCTTAATATCAAGATGACTAGTTCGGTCTATTCTTTACCCAGAGATAAGAGGGGGTAGTTCACGGATATTTCTGACAATATTCCACTGATTGAATCCGATTCTAGGTAGCCCATTTATATGCAACTCTCTGAAGGTGAATTCGACGCTGAAATAACTCTTGGTGGTGGCATTCCAAGAGTTCAAGTAGTAGTAGAGACAGCCTATAGAGTGTAGCATCTTCTCAGCGGCCGCAACATCAATATTTATAGTTCTTCAATACCGATCAACAAGCCAATACCTGCCAAAATTAGTGAAATACTGCCAAGTCTCCTGGGTATACAAAAGAAGCCAGTTCAAGAGCTTCCCCAAAACCGGAGACGAAATATTTTTGGATACGACAATTTTAAGGTAAAAATAAGTATTATAATACACTGTCGACTGAAACATTGATTCTGGGTAAAATCTTTCCCGTAGGACTCGAAAAAGTCGTGTGCGGCCCCCGGGCCGGAATCATGTATATGCAGACCTTAAAGCTACAGCCCACAATATTTCAAACATACGATTACCAAATCCAAATCAAAATGTCTCCTTCATAAACGAGACTGTGACAGTTGTTGCTAATGGCAACTATGTCTCCTTGATCATTCTCTGTTGTGGCTAGTCGCTTGTCAGGGTTATCGAATTCTACAGGAAAGAAGTAGAGAAAACGAAAGCACTTACACTATACGCATAGCTTCTCAGAGCAGGTTAATCTAGGCTGCCATGATATACGAAGATAACGTTCAATGCAATGAGATAAACTCTCTGATTTTACATGTGAAGGATATCGCTCTTAGCTGTAATAGTGGACACGTACGGATAATCAAAGATTAGGTTTGACTGAAGATAATACTCAAGAGAATCACATGACACCGATGAAATGGATTTCAAACCGGAATCTCGAATAGCTTTTAGCTTAATCCATTCGTTTACACCTATAATAAACCCGCCGCTGCGGTCTAGCCACCTGTTGATTTCGCTATGAGTGAGACGGTGTAAATGATCAAGAAACAAGCTGGGATCTACTATACTGTGTTCTTGATGAATTCATCGGAGTCCCTTGGTCTCACATCAGACCTACTTCGCATGCATAGTACCCTTCTACGTGACATATACTACGCAACGTGATATCTAATATGCTCTACATCAGGTATCGGCTATCTAGGTGGCGAAATCGACAAGACCCCGAGCAAGGATCAGCTGCAAGAAGGGTAATGGGCTGCAAGTTAGGTTTCGGTGTGTCTCTTGGATTCCCAGGAGAACAGCAAGTTCTGGTAAGGTCACCAACTGGCCAGTTCCATGTCTAAGGGCTTGATATCGTGTCAAAATGCCTCCTTTCGGTCTGTCGAGACCGGTTTTCTCAAGCATCACTTTTCTTTCGCAATTGATTATCCCTGATTATCTTAGACCTGCCGCATGATGGATGAGCTCTTCGGGCCGCTTATACGCATGAGGCATTCGGCAGGCAGCTGCACTGCCTTCTCCTGCGTTGGGCTACTAACTCAACCCCCGCAGCATCTTTGCCTGGTATATCCGAATCCCAAGGGCAACCTTCATCCGAGCATATCTACCGTCGTCACACAAAATTACCCTGGCTTCGCACGCTATGACTACCTTGCATTGTTAGTGATACAACCTGAACCGAGCCTGAGTATTACAGGTTGACGTGACCCTAGTTGAGCCACAAGGGTACGAAAAGCGAGCAAGTAATCATTGTATGCAGTTCCAGTGGCGATACTGCTACTAGAGTGGCAACAGTTGACATGCATTCTCCCTAGCTAAGTTGGGGTCTGGACCTTTCTCAACATCTATGCCGAGAATCATATAAGACAAGGGATGAAAGAAACTCATCACTTCTGTCCGCAGTTGAAGTAGTATATGAAACAGCGGTTGAAGTTATACACTAGTCGGTCGTCTACCTCGGTGAGGGCTCTTTATCCAAGCTGGTGTAGTAATACTCCTTGCTATTGGCTCACTGTGAAAAGGAGGTGGGCAAATAAAAGTGTTAATGGCCCTACGACTGCTTTACTTGTTAGCATTTAACCAAAAATCACGGTCGTTCCTAGATGCCATGCAGACCGGTAGGCGACCAACTCATGTAGTGATACCTTGTAGAGTTATCTTCCGTCGGTGGGCATAATGTCAGTTCACAAACGAGGCGGTTGAAAAATTACATGAGACACCCCACACCGCGATAATGATATGGCTATGGTGCAGGGGTGTCTCACGTATTTTTTCAACCGCCTCAACAGGTTTCGCTGCTAGAACAATCCTGTTGAGCTGTGTGCCAAATGGCAAACTCCGGAGCGTTTGAGGAGGAGCGATGGGCTACTCATCGGTCCAGACTCACCTGTGAAGGTTGGACGCTTGCAGACGGTGTGTGGCCGGAGGAGAATCTAGCCCGGCATGATGGCAGTAAGAGAAGTTACATCTACGGTACACACGTATGGAGAGCTTGTACGTTTCGGTGCATCCCTAGTGTCGATCTTTCACGCCGAGAATGCCTTAGCGAGTGAAGGTTATATCGCAGTTCTCGACATAAACCGAGAAATTCGATGTGATTCGTGATCGAATTCTCGGTGTTTCGTTGAGTCCGAGACTTGGCCGGGGTTGGAGTTACACAGCATGTCTCCCACGGGGAAAAGGATAGGGGCTTTACGAAGAGGGGGGAACGTTCTTGCCACCGACGGCCACGACAGCTCTGTCATACGATACACATTCAATACTGTAACATCACCAGTGGTACATTGATAGCGTCAGCGGTGATACTAAGACGGTGAACTGGATGCGATAGACGTCTACCTTTTCTTCTACTATTCCATACACAGAAAAAGTGATAGTGGCAACATAACTCGTACAGGTGTTGCCGCGGGCTACACTGTCTGTAGGATCACCTTCAAGTCGTTCGTATTTGTGGCAAGCATGAAAACCAATTGGCTGCAGGGTAGTCACAGAATGTGTGTGCCCGACGCAAATGGCCTAGGATATCGGAGCTCTAGTAGCATCCTATTGGTTCCAGTAAGTTGTCGAGCTTCATACTTGGATCAAGGATCATTGGAATCCCTTCCCGTTCAAGCTACATAAAACATTTAAAGTCCTTTCCTAGGCTAAGTGGTATACTAAATAGCAAGGCAAACACATTACCGGTATCTGCGTACAAGGTGCTACACTGGGGAGAGCTTGGACAGTGTCGTGAGGTTGGTGCTATCTCAACTTGTGTCACGGGGGGACGTCATAGGAGCTGAGTGCTCATCCTGGCTTGGTACCTCTGCTGTGTTACTCACTTACAGTCTCGGAACGCCGTTCATTTCTTTGGTACAAGAAGGATTGAATGTCTCACAAAAAGACCGACGATGATATTTATCGTCACCTGACGGTACACTGCCACTGTGGCTTGTAGACACCGAGGATGGTCTTATAGCGCGAACAAGGCATTACCATGACAATAGGTATCCCAACTCCCCAAGTAGACCATTGAGATTTGACTCTGGAGGTGTACCGGCTAACTCCGGCGAGTTAGTTATGCAGCGCCGCAAGCAAGCCACGGCATGTTTCCTTGGACCTCGTGTGTCGCCTGGCGGTCTGTGCAGAGTATCGTACCAAGATCAGGCGAGCACGTCCAATCCCAAGTCGCCGCTAATCAGCCACCAGTGGCTCAAAGTAGCAATCTACGGAGCATTCTTTCCAGGCGAAAGCAACCCCCGCGTATGCTAAGCGGTCAGGAGTTCCTGGGGATGCGGTCAGCTTATCACAGAGCAGTTCGAGCCGAACTCGGCTGAGTAGGCTGGTCACATGTCTTGATATGTTATGCGGGCTTCAAAGCCCGGTCATCAGCCGTGGCTCTGCGGCGTCAACATCTGTGCTGCAATGGGTCGCCGGCATCGTCAATCCGAGACGGCGCCGGAGCTCGGAATAAGGCGCGAGCCCATGAGAGCACACACAACATGGACGCCAGCAAGGTCAGCCCGCCATGCTATAACAAAATTCCTACGTTATCATGTGTAATTATGATGTTAGGTTAGGACCCCCACCAAAATATCTTGCTAAGGAATAAATGGCTTCAGTGTTGGTGCGATAGTAGATAATGATTGCTAGCTAAGACGCCGCGCAAAATATACCCTTGTAACTCGCTGTTAGCATCAGCAGCTTCTTACTTCACCAACAGTACCGAATTTGATCGTTCCATTATTGTATACGAGCGCTTCAAGGGATACTCAGTACTAAAGCCTTGACCTCGTTATCTATACTAATAATAATGTTACGGCGCATACCTGAAACTGCCCTGGCATGTTTCCTGTCCATGTCACTGGAGATTACTAGGGATATTGGGTTAGCTCGCTTTTACTGTGGTGTGTACAGTGCCGTCGTTCCTGAAAATCGCTTCACATCCCTACCCAGGAGATATGATGCCTACTCGCAAGGTACTCTCATCACTGCGTAATAACTACTGATATCAGATGCGCATCGAAGCCTGGTTGGACATAGATATTAGATGCCAAGCGAGAGGAGACCCCCACTAATTTGTGCCAACTCCCCATGCTTTTGTCCATGGCAGAACCCATGCTATGTGTACTTCCCCACGGGTACTGCACTGTAAGGCTTACTCATATGAATCATGATGTATCAAGCAGTCTTTTGCACCATGCGAAATATCAAAAGCAAATATAATGTTATAGGAAATATGGTAATCTGGATTTCCACATCGTTTACCTATGTATACCTTTTTCGCAGGTCTTCCAGTGTTTGCTTAGCCTGCGTAATACTCGTATACTTCGTCCAACGTGGGTGAAGCGCACAAACTCGTTTACCGTGTGAATCCATCGTAGTGTGCCTTAAGAGCAATATCAAAAGCAGGAGTAACATACTGTAGCAGTGGGTGACTTGCTTGACTCCTCCAAGTAAGAAAAACGTCCCAGGGAGCTGGCGACGATCTCTCCTGGTTCTAGCGCAGCGCCCGCTGAAGCCGAAGGCTTTAGCCCCGCCAGTAGCTCCGCCAAGAAGTGTAGTGATCGAGAGATGCTGTGTTACTAACATCGATCTCGCACCAGAAAGTCCGATGCCCACGATGTTTTCTGTCTGCAGCGCCTGCGCGCAATGCTGATGCCCTGTCGCAAGTTGCTTCCTGCGGCGGCTACCTAACAATAAATCCGCCCGAAGATTCCAGCGGGAGTCCCGCAATTCAAAGGAAAAATTTCTGCCGTTTCTGCCGTTGGTACTAGTTTGCGACCAGCGCTTCGTATACTAAATGAGGTGAGCATTGAGTCTCCAAGAGGTGGACACTGCCAGCAGCTTAGTGTACATGCACATATGTACATACATAAATACTGGCATACATGGAGTTCCACTTGAAGCTATACCAAATGCATTGCTCAAGAAATCAGAGCTGCCCCTCCACCTACATGTACATACAACACGCTACAGCCTCGTACAATGGGGAAGCGCTGAAAAATCAATGACTCAATCATCGACGCCTCATTGCGACATCACGGGCTCTAACATCCGCAGCCGTAAGATGCTGATTCCCTCTGCGGGGATTGATGCATGGGATTCACAAAAACCCATCATGTGGCACATCGAGTTCTCGCTTTGGGCAACGACCTACAGTAGTATACATACAGTGAGCGCGTATGTACGGAATACCATGTCTCAACGGTACGACCTCCTCATCTCCTGTATGAAACATTGTAGATCTCTCCAATCTTTACCCGCGGTTCACGCTCAGGAAAGTAATCCGAGTGCACGAGGAACTTTTGGGCATGGCAGAGAACGACGTGGCCGTACAATATTTCGCGGAGATGCCGGTGCCGCTCGATGAAATCCAAGGCATTTTTGCTGCGTTCTCCTCAAGTGATACTCAGCTGTTTGAAGTCCAGAGTATGCCGGCAGATTATGTAAGGGATCTCCGGTGTCTTTGTTCCCTTGACCTTGTTTTTTTCCCTTCCCCTCACAAAGCTATCCCCCTGCTTAAAAAAAGAAGCTAGAAGATGAGGCTTGTATGCAGCCAACGACCTTCGTTGTACAAAGCACAGCTAAAGTCGCGGAAATATCCCTTTGCAGATGCACGTGGCCTTGATTTTGCCCCTACAAGATATCCTGAAAAGCCAATTAGCCTGCCTATCCGACCTGCACGCAATTCAAATTATCTCCACCGGGTCTGCTAATGCGGGTGTCCGCGATCCTAGGCGAGTTCCTTGAAGGCAGCAACAAAGCCAATAAACAAAGGCTTACTTGTCTGGGCCAATAGCTGAACGCTCGCTTGCCGGATTTGGTAAGTCGAGCTTGGGCCAGCCGTTTATCTTTGAAGCTGCAGACCCAGTATTATAATTGGTTCTCATAACCCTGCTCTCTCCCAAAGAGGAAGTCCGCGAAGTCCATGTACGGGTACTGTGCAGCTATACAGTGCCCACTGTCCATCTTACAGTTAGATCTGGTTGCTCATCTATCAATCTATCTACTGTGCCTACCTAGTCAAGATGATGACAGGCATACATTACTGAGTAGATTCGTCTGCTATCAAGCTCTTATTTAGCGTATATCACGATAAATGATTTAGCCCACTTATGTAATTCATACCATATTAAACATATATTGTTTTCTGTGTGATAGAGCCATATACTGGTGTCCTTCAACCTCACTGCCGATATCTAGATATATAGCAGTCCTTTCTGTCACTACAGTAGATAAGCAGCTTGACCCATGGGGTGATTAATACAGCTGTTAACTGATCATCAAGTTGATGGAGTATGCCGTTATTGCAGCAGTGGTGTATACAGTATGGTCATTATATGGCATGTTACCCTCATAGGTACTCCTTACCACAGTACGGTAGTATGCGGGTAGATTCGGCTGTCTGCTACGTGAGTTATAGTTCTTAAACATATTATTACATGGGGGTGTCTATCCAATCAAAATTCAAACGGGGACTTCTCCAGGTGAGTTCCCAATTCTCCCTTGTTTCTTCATGCAGGAGAGGTCGTACCAATGGTCGGCCATGAGCCTGAGTTAGCGCGTCTATTAATTTAGGGAGTCGCCTACGAAGAGTCCGCCTGCATTTTCTACCTTCTTTCGTCTGGGTAGACCCGCTATTGTACTTAGTAGTTACACTCACTCTCTCTAGTTAGAGCTGGCGGCCTACACGGCAGTTTAGCTTGCGTACGTATGCCTCAAAGGGCATAACTGAACTCTGCGACTTCGAGCGTAAGTACCTTGGCTAACGTTCACACATGACCAAGACGCCGTGAGATGCGGGTAAAGATATCCGCCGTGAAATTCACCGGAGTGGTACATGGCTGTCAATGTGATATTGACTCACCTTCTTACTACGTAGCTGTTGTATGTATTGCTATGCTGTCTTCGAGATCTTGAAAGCTGACGTGTCTGTTGTCTTGCGGTAGGTATCACAACTACTAGCATGAGCAAATTCAGTAACGTAGAAGTTCGAGAAAGGCGATCACACCCTCTCGACATTAGCACCGGTATCTACTTACTCATAATCGCATTGGTCCCATTCTTGTGGTTCCAAAATCCTAATCCGGGGTCCTAGCGACATACAGCAGACGACGACCAGGGTACTATTTGGATGTGCTTAAACAGATGTAATTGGCTTTGATATTTCCTTGGCCTACACGTAGACTTCAGGTAACTAGCTAAAGTTTGTTGAGCCTCCTTGTCTAAGTATCTAACAGGGGATCGTAGAAGTAATAGAGCAAGATTGTTATTGCCTCGTTTCTTGTTAAGAGATAGTTTATAACCTAATATTGCTGAAACTACCAAGATTCTAATCCAATCTTACAGGTATAATTATTCAGTCCGCTGCACGTACGATAGCGAGGGAGCGGATGATATGTGTCCGTTCGGTGATTTTGGGGCTGATACTAAGCTTTGCTAAAGTTGATCTCAATATGACGTCAACATTATGGACTATTGACTTCTCCGAATCCGGCAAATTGCTCTTGGAGGGGCAATGCGGGATGGTATTATGCAGCCTTGACCACCCAATATTCGCGCCGCTTCCCGCCATTTCTGGACATGTGTCGCGAAAGTTGAATGTTAGTAATCATTGGGAGTTAATTATTGTCCATGAATACAGTCGCAATTTGTGGTAAATTCTCCTGTTGCCGGAATTGGCAAGTTTTGGCATGCAACTCGGAGTTAGCTCTCGGAGGGCTGATAAGAAAACAGTAGGACTTAATATCTCTTGGCGAAGTACTTGTTGTGGAGGTTTCTTTCTTACAGTATATTGTTTCTCAGAAGGCACTGTGTTATAAATACAGTGCCAAAAAGGTGCCGCTAACCGTGATTTTTTATAGGTACGTAGGTACATATATGCAGGAGTGTACTGAAATCTGCAGATGCACGCATGCATGTATGCAAGACAGTTTTTTAGCCCTGTTATTAAGTTCCCCAAAGGCACATCGCCATCGGTTCTCTCTGGCGTTATGCAACACTATTGGTTTGGTCTAAATGGTGGTGCACTTGAACCGAGCACAAAGTGCGTATAGGATCAGGAAGTCGTATGTTGGTGACGAGATTGGTACGCCACGAAGGATTTTTTCTCAACCACCATTGCGGCGTTCGGATTCTACTGATAGATAGGTAGGACCTCTCGGCATCGCGCCACCTTCAAAACACGAAAGATGTAACTCGATCACCTTGTTGCTCAATTGGCCAAGGGAACGTTATCTAAAAATTAACATTATACTGCCCTGAGTGTAGCATACGATCACCGTGACTATCAGAACAAGACGACCGACTTCGTTCTAGTACGCTATAACGTTGCATGAAGGGGGGTGGGGAGACGGAGTAGGAAGCTCTTGAAAGAAGGGACTGCTTGATTAGATTTTCTTGACAGCAACCCTCGAAGACTAGAAACTCGACAGATAGGTTTAGACGCAGCATAGGGTTGCTTTCGTACATATTGGGACCAACCGGTGAGGCGCTAAAGGGTAATCGTCAATGTCGATCGCACTAAAAAGCACTAAACTTCCCCTCGTTCACCCTCCATCATCGACCTTATCCTCAGACTCGTATAGCGTGGAAGGGTTCATTGGGCCTCAGGACGGCTGGACAAGATATTTTTCAAACTGAAGGGTGTGCCGAGCTGGTTGTCTCTCCCCTGACTAGTTCGTTGGTAACGGGCGGCAAGGCAAGCCAACCCGATCTTGGCTGTAAAGGAGGGCCGCTGTCGGACTCCGTATCAGTCTTGATATCTCTGGTCTTCGCCACCGGTGGTGCCATTTGTCATCCTTATCACTACAGTTGCCGCACATAAACTCGGCATGATGCGATAACATCTCGTCTGGGTGGTAGCGATGGAATCTGTCGCCATCACTGCGCGTATTAATGGCAATTGCTGGGATCGCACGATACCAAGATCCGGGAAAGAGTTTTCAATGTAGCAGATGGCATCGATGGATGGCCAGCCTTTTATATGAGATGTCAAGAGATCTCGTTGGGGTTTAGTGGCCAAGGATATGGGTGGTCTAGGCCTCCTGGGACTCACGCTTGAGCTTCTAGCCTCTGGTCTGGCCAGATGCGTATCGCGCAGATCTTACAATCTGCTTTACATGTAGATGATAAGTGAGCTTCGTCTCTCGGCTACTGTTCTTTCGTTTCACAAATTCGTAACACTTCTACTGTAACGTATGCGAACCCCTGAGGCCAGGACGAAAGAGACGTATGCTCGTACTTGTATGGAGTAGAGTGTGTACTACCTAAACCTCCGGTGTAGATGAACAAATAGTTATAATAATATTAATAACCCATTATATATCGCACCTGAGTCTTGTAATGAGAATACTACATTGAGATGCACTGCTCTCGTTTATCGACGGTGATGAGCGGATAGCGGTGGTAGACTTCGTAGTAAGAGGAAGAGATAGCTCCATGCCCCACCATCACCATTTGCTATCTAAACTAGAATTTTCTCTTCTTGTCCAATCACAATTTCAATACCCACGGCCAAAATCTAGTCTGCAGCATCGGGCCATTACTAAGTAAGGTATCCCACGGTGCTTTGGGGCCGTGCCATCCCTGAGCTACTCATATAGATAGAACTTTATACTGTACAGTGTGATATTCGTGTACACTATGTTTATAGCAGCTAACCTAAGGTGGTTCGCGCGACGATAGTCTCAGCCAGTAACATTCCCATGCCGCCAAGCTCCCAACCAAGCATCCCATGCACGTGTGTTACGCTCGTGAGAGGCTCTTTTCCTGACCGAAGTAGCCGGGATCTAACTACTATTTAGAGGTTTAAAGAGACCACGATACACTAATGTAGATATTATTCATATATAAGCCAAGAACCACTTTCATATACCGGTCTGTACTGTAGTGCAGATGGGAACGCACGGACTCTGCAAGTTATTTAATACTCCCAGTGCTTTTACTCCATCCCCAGAATTAGCGTCGAGATGGAGTGCCACTCCTGAAGAACTATATCCAGATCAGTACTCCAGATTCTCCAGAGATTGTTGAGCTCGAGTTTAACGTCCGAGGATTGACTGACTCAAGATAGAGGGTTCCTCTAAATGACACGCCTGAGTTTATGTGGTTGGTCTACTCCACCCGTATCTACCTAGTAGTAAGGCTAAAAGCTACTTTCTGGTAATTCATGAATAAGAAACAATGTCGCCCGACGACTACAATGAATCGGACTACGGAATCATGTTATGTGAGACTGGATAGTCGGTCGACAATATCAAGAACAACCCCGCTCCAGACTGCACTACTTGCCGGCTTTAACAGCTAGTCCATCTCCCGTCTCATTAGCGAATCGTTGAAATATTCTTAAAACTTTAGGGGTGTACGGCAATTTCCGCTTTGCTGTTCTGTACAGTGTAGGCATTGAATGGAAATTGATTCAACACCTTCTCTCAGATGGACGCCGAATTACAATGCCTATGTACTGAGTAGGCATCGGAGAAGCATGAAGCGCATTAGTGTTGCACCCGACACTGCAACTAACACCAGCGTGTGCCTCACCTCGATAGAGTGTGCTAATGTGTGGCTAAATAAACGCGTGTATGATTCGCAGTAGTTGGATCCTGATAAATACGGGGTGCTGAGGAGTTATAACGGACATTTCTCATGATTGGCTGATTAGGAGGGTATGCTTCAAGTCGAACTCTTTGGTTGTTTAATGAAATAATTGTGTCAATATTTTGCTAGCTCTACAATTACTTAGAGGGCAAGCTGCATATAATGTCAAGTTCGTGTCACAGCATGAAGATCCTACTAGTCTATACCACCCAACGTGCCATTCGATGAGGGGACCTTGGTTTCTAGGGGACCAGGGGCACCGAGTTGCAAGATAATTTTTCATTGGCTATGTTCTGTATGTAGCTGACCATGTTACTTATACGCAACTATTGAGGTTGAAGTGCAGTACCGTGGTGTGATATGGTGCGGTTTATCTCGTGGCAGCCACTGACTAACTAACTAACTCTATCTGAGAAATGGGGACTCGTTTAGAGAAAGCGGCGCGCGATGGCGTCTTTTAACAACCTTGTCCTTGCTGACTGGCAAGACCTGAGGTCGCATTTCTATTGGCTCGCTTTATGATAAGAGACGAATACCGGTATGCGAGAAGAGAACGCCTACATAAAAGTAATGCACGAGAGGTCGGAAGCCTCATTTCTGATGCAGCAGTCCTCCTCCTTGCTCCTCTTCATCTCCTATCGCTACTGGCACGTCTGCCGCATGCAACTCTCCTTACCGTATGCAAATACCAGTTAGGGACTGCACTCGTCCGAATCATAAACCATTATTCGCTCCTGGCGTTACTTTGCATTGCGCAGCCGAGACGCGCGGCATACCGGATGTTGGATAGCATTAACACTTCACTTGGTGGTGTGCGCCGTGCTCCCATTTGCCCTCTCAGAAGGTCAAAGCCTCTATCCAGTCCTTGGCAAACCCTCGCTGTCGTATAAGTACCTATATAAGTATCGGCCATACAGGATGTATGCAAAGAATTTTCTTATTTTTTTTTTTGGTGACTGCAACATATTCCCCTCCTCCGACGTCATGACTTCCCAAAACAGCCTCGCGTACCACTATCGCGCCAAGGTATCCGTCTTTAGTGTGAATGCACAGTACAGTAATTCTACACCAATTTGAAGACACGCCAACTCCACTTTTATAGAACAGACCGCATGCAGGTTTTCTGAATGGCTTCATATTGTGCCACTCTCACGATTTTTCAGGATTATTCACCCGACTAAGTGGTGACTGCGAGGCTCACTTATAAGTAGTTGCTGTAGTTCCAGTTAGTTTTGGCATCTTGGCACGGCCAAGTATAACACAGAGGTAGGTTCGGAGGTCTGAGGACAAAGCTCGAAAAGATTTAGGTGGGAGCACTGTAGTACAGATGGGTAGAATATAAGAGCAGTCTGGCCGAGGAATAAAGAGAAGAGATAACTAATCAGTATATATACCACAAGATGGTAAGCGATCAACACATTTGAGCTGAAAATCGAGTCTTTAATAATTCTAGGGCAGAATGTATCAAGTAACTTGGAGACGGTATTGCACCATTTACAGGTGAAGCTGAAATAATTTGAGCGTATTACTTATAGACACTCAATGCGCCAAAACGCAACCGCAGCGCCTCAACACTTTTTGCTACACGAGCAAGCTTCCGTCTGCTAGACAGTGCGACTAACCAAGTAAAGTAGTCAGTGTAGCTAGGTATGTCATTACGGAGATAATACAGTGTAAGCGTCTACCAGGGTGCTGGTGAATTTTCGATCTTGATGGTTACAACCTGGATAACTAGGATGCGGGCTTACTTACGCAGTAGTATGAGATCCCGGACATTTACACTACTTACTACACTACTAACCTACGTAGGAAGAGACAGTTAACGCTAAGGTTACAACAGCGGCAGAAGCCATGTATGTGAGTATTGAGCAAATTTCATAGTAGAATATGTCCATTATCTAGAGCACTTGATTCTACACAAACATCTCTTGCAGCCGGGCTCAGTGAGTATCCACTCGCATAAGCTCCGCCATCGAAGCGGATAACACTGTCGCATTCGTCGAACGAACTGCTTCATGATTCCTAGTTAGAAAGGCAAGTGGCCACTAGAAAACCTTATTTGACAAAACACAGTGCAATACCGCAAGAGCGTTTCCTGTATCACCAGGTGGAGTACAGTGCGCCCAATCCTTGGGATGTCCTAGCGCCAACGGCCGGTTGACTTGACATGCATGCATGAGGCAGTAGTGTGGTGTAGTACATGCAGGCTGGTTACATGCAGCCAAGGGCTTGGAGGCGTAGCGCCTGCCTGCTAACTCTCAAAGGTGTAGTGCGTACTGGATATACTTCCTGTCTAAGTACTACCCGGCTGGTGTAGCGTCGCTCTCGCCTCCACTCTTACGGCGCCGCTTACAGTATAGTATACGCTGCGCTCAACATACAGTGCACTCTCTACATGCCTGCATCTCACTGAAATCCCTTTCACCACTCCTGCTAGGTATTAGTAGGTTGTCTCTCGCTGCGCTGCCGTCCATCCTCCCGCCAGGTTTTGTTGGCTACCAAACCTCCCAACCTACATCGTCACCTTGGAAAAGCAGGCCTGGGATTGTATTAGCATCCGGGTGTCCCTTCGTCTTGATTATTGATTATCATCGGGGTTTGAGTGCAAGTTGCCTCTGCTTATCATTCTTTATCCTTTTGCCACACGGTCCGCCCTCTGCATGTCGTCACGTAATCGCACATCAAGGGCAAAGTTTCCGTAGCTGGTTGGCTCGCTGTTTGCAAGTACGTTGCCTCTATCCAGTTTTCTTACAAATGTTTATGCATCTTGGCGGATGAGAGATAGGGAAATACGCAATTGAGATGTTAACTGAGCTGAGATAGGTGCTGGAGACCATCCCATCTCATGTAAACTTGGCCCATACCACACTTCCTTTATCATCCTTCTCTCCGGAATACGCCGCCGCGGAGCGCAAGTGTGAACGGATCGCTACCTTTGTTTGCGCGCATACGACCCGGCATTGTCAAGAGTCTCGACCCCTCCTTTACGACTTTCGCCGCCTGTCGTTGGCCCAGGCTTTTCGGCATTGACGGAATACCATCGCCCTCTGTTGCGTAACGGTATTGAATATCACCTCGTCCAAATTATTTCCTCGCCTCGTTGCTGGTTTTCGAGGAAATCCTCTCAGCAGTTTTTGGGATTGAGCATCTGGACCGTGCTTTTGAGAGAGCTTGTTTGCATTGTTGCTGGAATATTGCCATTGTATTCATCTCAGATCATTTTCACGGTTTTCTGGCCTCCCACAGGCTTCCTCATAAACCGAGCTTTTTCTGCATGGTCCTTGAATAAACATCTTTCATACCTCTGATCACGTTTGCGAGTAAGTTATACTTTTTTCTAGCTGGCTATAAACGCACATCCACCCTTGGTTTGAGACTTTTATCGTTTGCTAGTTGAGACATCAGCACTGGGCGCCACGTGGGGATCGGGAGTTCGGGGATTCAAGATTACGGAGAAATGTGAGGCGTCATTCCAGGCGCCGTCGCCTGTGACAACCTCACGAGCTTTGGATGTTGGCTTTGATTGCTACCTGGATCGCATTCCTATCTGAACTACTGGCTGTGTTGCTTGTCCGATGACTCCATCATAAAATCCTCACGATGCCCACTTATCACTACTCTGCAAGACCTTCATATCTCCAATTGTTCTGTGTGCGGCGCATCGTTTGAGCAGCCATAATCCTAGCAATTTTGATTGCGCTTCGTTCATTTTAACTATCATCATATAATGGAACTGTTTATGTCGTGGAAACATGCTAATGCAACTCTCTTCCTTCCTAGGCTCTTTTACAGACCCAAACGCCCTTTCTGCACAGAAAGTCGTTGCTGCCGTCAGTGGTTCTTCCAGATCCGAGCCGTGGTACGAAGTCTGGCAGACGATCCTATTTCCCTGCTTTCCTCGTACCAGACCTATTCTCCCTAAGCCCAGCAGTGTTATCATAGCCGATTTCCATTTTACCGTTCTCCTCCCATCACCTTGTGTCGTGCGGCAACCCATATCTTTGGGGATGCCTTATACTCCTCCCGCCCACTGCTCGCCCCCTTCTTCAGCGCCAAGCTCGCCAGACGCTAGCCGGCGGTCTTCATTTAACTTCGGCACGACAACTCAACCGAGACCGTCATTACCACGATCGGCTTCATACCTTACCAGACATCGCCGCTCTATCTCCGCCACCGCTCCAATTGCCACAGCAGCTCCCAATCATGGATCGACTCCGGATATAACGCCTCCCGGTACCTCGGATAACTTGAAAGAGATGGCAGCTAATCAGTCATCTGCTGTCCGCCAGTCACCGCCCCCTATTACCGACGCCAAGGCAATGCCTCCAGGGGCCATTATCTCGCCGCCAGAATCATCTAGTGAAGATGAGGGGGTCACAGATTTGGCGCAGAGAGCGAGAGAAATTGAGAATAACAAGGAGCTGAAAGAGGCGATCAGTGCCTTGCCGCAGTGTCGAGTCGGTTCGCCCAATCTAGATACATCTGCCCTCTCAATGCTGCCTCTGCCCCAAATCGATCGACTTCTTGAGGCGCCATCAAAGCCTGTCATCGACACAACTATCCTGAGAGAACGACGTACGAAATCTCACTCGAGATCCAACACTGATACTAATCTCTATCTCTCCAAAACTGCCGATGCGTCTTTAAGTTCGTCAGAAGAGAGCTCCGAACAGGATGAGGCTAAGAAACCTCCGATGGTGAGGAAAAAGTCTGGTGAATTAGTACGACCTGCACTGCGACCTGCTTCTCTACGAAGGCCTTCGAGTATGCCAGGAACTCCTACGTTCTCAAAAGTTGTTCACTTTGACTCCCATCTAGAACATGTCCGCCATTTCTTGCAAGTTGACAGACCACTTGCGGTCAGTAATGGCTCGTCGCCTGTTGACCATTACGATAGTGATACTGAGTATCCCTTCAAGCAGGGTGACAAAAAGGGAGTACGTTTAACTCCACCATATGAATGGGAGATAGTGATGCACAACCCTCCTGCTGAAACTCTTATCCGGAAAGGCCAGCCTGTCCGATTGGAAAGAGTGTGGATGTCGCCAGATCAAAAGTCCTTGGTTGGGTTTGTTTCTGTGGCCAACTTGGCATTCCACAAATCCGTGGTTTGCAGATTTACATTCGACTACTGGAAGACGACTTCCGAAGTAGGTGCCGAGTATCATCACGAAATTCGACCTGGAGAGAATGAAATTGGTCATGATCGCTTTCAGTTCAGCATCAAGTTATCTGATATAGCTGATCTCGAGGCCAAAACACTTTTCTTCTGCATTCGATATAACGTAAATGGGCTCGAATATTGGGACAATAATGGCAGTCTCAACTTCCAAGTCGACTTTCGTAAAAAGTTCCTCCCTCAAAATAGGAAGAAAGGTGTCCAAGGAGCATCCTCACGGCCAGCCCTACCTCGTAGCAATCGTCGAACAAATCCTTCGACAATTACACGCCCTAGGTCCATGCCTGTCGGCCCATCGGATGACTTTGGAAACAGCTCGAAGGTGGTCAACGACCAGCCTCTTCACGAATTCCTCGGCGAGTCGGAATCCACCAGTCTGCGCCTCAAGAGTTCTAAGTCAACGCCAAGTCTTCCTAGTGACAACTTGCCGGGCCGACTATCGACTCCGAGTGGTGTCGCATTTGCTAATCGCTATGATTTTGGTGCTTCGCTTAGCGCAGCCAAGCAAGCCCAGAGAAGTCCAAACTCGAGTCCACGGCAAAATGATATTTTATATATGAAGGCACACCAGAGAAATACTTCTGATTCGCCTACACGCCCAGATATATCCCGTACACAGAGTAGTAACCCACAGCTTGAGTCATCCACGCCTCGGCAACCAGCTGGACTGCCAGTTTACACAGCTGCTCTCGCTGCGAGTCCTACCGTGGCTTCTTTGTCGTCTTCCAGCATCGCCTCCGCCTCATACGAGGAGATCCTCAACAAGTATTGCTTTGTACGTACATAATGAACGCCTACCTGGCCGCCATGGATCCCGATACCCGCCTCAACACAATTTGATTTCTTTCAGTATAACTAACAGCTCGGTCATTGTAGTTCAATGGATCTAAGCAGTCTAGTCCTCAGTTGAAGGACGGCACCCTGATCAGCGGTCGATACGATGGTGCATATGAGTATTCGTTGGAGACTCCCGGAAAAATCCATACCGCTCTTAGCAAAAATTCGAGCGAGACGGCTCCGAGTGGATCTGTCCCTGATCGAAACCAGTATCACAATATTCAACACATGCAAGATTGCTCTCCATTTACTTCAGAAAACCTTACCGCTAAAGCCATCAGCTGCTAAATGCAGCTAAAGATGCTTAGCGAAGCGAGGCGCGGCCCTAGCGAGGGCCTGCGTTCCGTCTTATTCACGGCCTATATTATCTTTCGACGTGATATTCCTGGGCATATTTGGTAAAGGCGTTTAGGACAGTGCATCGAGGAGTTCCAAGGGATTGATTTTATGATACCCCCAATATACACGAAAAGCGGGGGGCACTCTACACACTTTGGCGGTTATAATCGATTGACGGCGCGGGACTAAAGAAAAGCAGCGGCCTGGGGTGGTAATAAGTTGTGGCCTTGGGATTTGAATTTTATTCTGCCGAATGTCTTAAATCATTACCTCCAATTTGGCTTTGAATCGCCAGACTCGGCGACTTGGACAGCGGCATAGCGTTTACTCTTGCCAGTCAGCAGAGTGGTAGGAGTTGAGGAAATTGTCGACCATTACCTGGCATGCATGACAAAAGCAGGATGTGACGAAGGTTTAAAAGAGAGGAACAATTTTGGTCAATCGCTAGGGTAGTCATACATATTACCATGAAATAAATTAAAAAAAAGGCATTGATCACTATACTTGAGAGAGCGGAGTTATATGCAATGCACATAACATCGATGGATTTAATTGCAAATCAACGAATAAGAAACTACCGAAGCCTTCGAATACCTATATTTTCGTAGAGCAGTAAGAGTCGCGTTTGGCTACCCTTCAAGTTTCAGGGGTCGTGATTCCTCCCACCTTAGTTCGTTGTTCATATTCCAGGTTTCAGATACTAGCTGAACACTTATACCGATTTATGACTGCTCGACCGTAGAAAAGATACTGGGGCATGTAGGATCGAATTGAGTGTCTGTCCTTGTCATCTAAGGAGTGGGTGCCTAACAGTAACCGAATCAAAGCACCGGAAAATACGCATCAGAGATTCTGCGTGATCCCTCCCTCTATATCTTCCGGCACTGCCATTAGCTCTCCCCAGAACTTCCTCTGTGCATCACGCCCTACTTCACTATTGATGAAATCCGACGTCCTGCGTAAGTACACCGTTAGGTCCAAGCTCGTAAAAAGGGGGCTAGGACGTGGTTCTCACCTGCCAACTTTGCAGTCATCCAAGTACTGCCCATGTGTATCTCGTCCACCCTGCGCGGCATGCACGAGCGTCCTTGAGCCCTCTTCGGCTGTTCATCCGATCGCCCGGACATATACTGACCAAATAAGACCGCGGAGTCCACGGCCCTCTCGATCTAGCCCTGTTAGCACGGAGCTGGGATTAACCATGGAGGTGACAATGCTACTGGGTTTCGAGGACCGTGTTATGGCGCTTAGCTCGCGGAATGCCAAGAGCTCTAATAGTTTGGATAGAGGATATCTGAATACAGGAGACTTAGTCAGAAAACTATGTATTCACTGCCGCTTTGTAGGTTGTTACCTTTGTCTTATATCTGCCCTGCCCTTATCCGCTAGTACTTTTAAGATGCTAAAGTTATTTTGCTTGGAAAACTCGCGAGCTAGTGTACCAATGACCCGGTGAAAGTCATTACGATTTCTTTGTTAAGCTCGGTGGAAGTACTCCGGAGTTTCGGAAGTAAGAGCAAGGCAAGAAGAAAGGCGTTAATGACGTTAACCGTTATTGTTTTTTTATTGGATCTAATTCGCTTGAAGTTATGTACGAGGACTCCGGCGTTTTGCACAACTATGTCTTGTCTCTCGAGCTCGTTCGCGCGGGCTGCGAAGGACTGGACTGAGGCGCTGCTGGTGAGGTCCAGTTGCCATACCTCGATTACGCTTGAGTCTCTTCCTGTTGAGTTGAGTATGGAGGTTTTAGCTGCGGTTTCTTTGTTTGAGTCTTATATTGCGAGGATTACTTTTAATGCGTTTAGACGCGCGAAGTGGCGCGCTGCTTCTAGGCCTCGGCCTCAGTTTGCGCCTGTTATGATGATTGTTAAGCCTGTGAAGAGTTTGTTGGGGATGGGGAGCTTGAGGAATAGATGGGAGTGGAAGTATGAGAGGATAGGGGGCGTCATGGTCGTTCGTGTGTTTGTATCATGAGTTGGGACAGTAAGTCGATGAGATAGATGCCACTGGTTGTGTAAAAGAGGGATGCTGGCTGAGTGTTATATACTGTAGGCTCAGGATCCCTGAAAACCCTCCTCATGAGCTGTTGGGACGTCAGCTGACCACATAAGCTAGATTCTGATACGCAAGAAGACTCCCTATGGGGATGAACGCTACGACCCGGGCGCGAAACCCTTTTATATTTATGAATATTCAGCGATCGTTCAAATCTGGGTTTGTCTATGTAATTTCAGAATGAGATGTAGACTAGATAGATGTAGATAGCCACTTGCAAGTATACTCTCTTTAAGTCATCCATAACGAGTGTGTCGTTGTCAAAGGCTCACGTTTTATTTTAAGGAGCATCGTCGTGAACTTCAATTGTTAGCTACTGGCATTTTTATCAAAGCTACGACAACGTTGCTGTTAATAATCTCTTATAGCTCTCGGAGCTATATAGAATGACATGACGCACTTCTTGGAATATGAAAGCGCTGCTTATGCCTTACCTAATTACGGTGGTAGATATTAGTTCTATCGGAGCTCCGAGCCCACGTACGGAGTCAGACTTGGAGATGGTATTGTTGCATATTTGCATTCCTGCGTACTGTGCCTCTTTCTCGTCTACATTGTGATTTAAGTAGTTCCAAGTTAAGGAGACACAGCACAGCAGCTGCGCCGCCCTGGCATTGGTACCCAGTAGTCCGAGTTCGAAAATGGAACGTCTACTGGCAGTCCCAGGTCATTGCACTGAAATCGGTTCTGTTTTCCGGCTTCCAGGATTCCAGTGTCAATCAGAACTGGAACAGAAATCCCAGGAACTTGGTGATGTCTCACTGACTTGGGCACTAGTGTTGGTTACAGGTAATATAGGACTAGCGCATGGTGCATGCTGAGCAAACCAACAGACATCCCATGCCAGCCATAATTGCACCTAAGCATATGATCGCATACATGTTTCGACTTGACACTATCTATTGCTCCCCGGTGCGGCAAGAGAACCCCTTTTTTTTTTTTTTTTTTTTTTTTTCGGTCGGAGGCTATATGGCTGCCGTCACGCTATCGTCGCGACGCTTCGCCTGCAACCGTTGTCGTGATCAGAAGCTACGGTGTCCGAGGCAAAGACTGGATCCGGATAGATGCGATCGATGTCTGCGAGCTGATGTCGAGTGTCTCACAACACCTGGGCCGACGACGGGAAACCAGTTAGCAGATATTTCACTTCCAGGCGCTCGAAAACGGAAGTATCCCGCGCCTCATCTTACGCCGACTGACACTCACACGGGCATGAGCTCGCTGAGAGTCCATCCCAACTCTATCGATTCTACCGATTGGTCTCAGCTTTGGGATGGTTTGCCACACGACTTAGATTTCCGAGACGGTTTCAATGATATGATTATGTCGCCCCCGAGCTACCAGTTCACTAGCACGTGTACAGTAACCACGGCGGTGGGTGAATGTATCGTCGCACCACTCCTGATGAGCTGGCAAGACGCCGCAGGCTCTTCGCTAGATGAAGACTGCAATGCCCAGAATTCTCAGAGCCCCTCGCCGGACACTTATTCCCTAGAGAGTTATCTCCATCGGCTCTCTAGCATAAATCTCTCACTCGTTTCGCAGCTGAGCCGCATCGACCAAGTCTCCCCAAGGTGACCTTAGATATGCTAATTTTCGAGCTCCGACGAGTCTGGCTCGTCAGCTAGTCGGTCGAAGATATGATAAGTAGTACACGCAAGTTCATAAAAATATTGGAAGCACTCTCTTATGGCTCTACACCTACTACAACACCCACGCCGTTAGAGTTGGCCACTAATCACAATAGTTCGGAACTATCTCCAGATCTCTCGCCTGGGAATCTGGGTGGAAGTAGACTAGTCGACAATACTATTCTCCT
Organism: Xylaria arbuscula; assembly: GCA_022385695.1. Classification (NCBI taxonomy): domain Eukaryota; kingdom Fungi; phylum Ascomycota; class Sordariomycetes; order Xylariales; family Xylariaceae; genus Xylaria; species Xylaria arbuscula. The sequence goes on along the minus strand of MU279356.1, from coordinate 801,573 downwards.
TTTAGTTCTGTCATGTTATGTGCAAGTGCTGCGTCTCTATGTTATCTTGTTTGCGCACATTCACAAGTATCTCCTTGAACTTGCCGAGAGTGATTCTGCGACCCTTTGTCCTCTTCCCAACATGGGATTTGGCAATTTTGCAATTGGTACGCTATCAGATCCATCCACGCCACTTCACACTAGATGGACTAAATGTTAATACGTGATTTCTCCGTAGAGTCTGGGAATCTCTAAGCTACGCTATTTATCTAGATGGTCACGAGCTTATTCGAGAAACTTGAGTGTTTACTCGGGTTACCACCTCACCTGAGGGTAACAACGCGTACCGGAGATCTGGGGGCTATATGTATACGGGATAATTTCCAAGATGTAATAAGGAGCGTGGTTTCTAGGGATGAGGCATGTAAACCGGAGAACGGGAAGGGTGGTGTGCCATCATTGCGCAAACACATGAAACTGGCAATGCAACTGCTCCGTGCAAATATAGCCCCTTGAACTTCGAATTTCATCGTTGCTATATGTTCCTACGCAAACCACAAGATTCCGGCCAAATAACCGATTCTCTCTGCTAGGAAATATTAGCCAAGTATTCATTACCATATCGTCAAACCCATCTCAGCTCTAAATCGTAAATAATCCGTCTTGGTGCAAAACAACGCCATTTAAACACCAGGGTCGAGTACTCATTTCTTGTGCCAGTGTGTTCTGTCAGCAAGCGCAGTACTCCTGTCGTTGCCTACCCATAAGTATACGCCAGCGCCAACTCAAGCTTGGTAATTCTCGGATGCGGGCGTCCGACCGGCGTCATATCAAGCAGCAACTTCTTCCCATTTTCCACCGCCTCGCCCTTAAACGTAAAGCCATCATCGTTCCAAAATTTAATCTCCTTCCCTCCCTTGGTAATCTCTATCGCATCCTGAGTCATAACAACATTGGAATTTGTCCCCTGAGTCGAAGTGGATGTCCACTGCCAGGTGGCTACAACAGGCACGTTGAACTGCGACGACGCAGAGACGATGAGGACGAACATCTCCTCGGTCGCAGAAGCGCTAGAAACGGGTAGGGCTTCGGCTTCTTCGTGGGAGTTGGAGTCGACGCTACGGTTGAGTGTTCCCGTGTAGACGGAGCAGCCGGTTTTCACGGCGAGATTTCCAGATGCCAGATTGACTTCCTTCAAGACCGTAGGGTCCGCCTTCGTGCCTTTTTTATTCCCCATCGTGACGGTCAGGATTGTGTCGTTCTCGCCCAGTACGGCTTCGAATTGGTAGTAGTTTTCCTTGATGTCGAAGAGCACGAGCTTGTTCTCCTCCGGTCCAATGCTAGATATGCGGCCGATGTAGCTCTGGTTCACGTTCTTCTTCCCCGAGTTGATTACCGTCCAGCGCCAGAAGCCGCATACCGGGTCCCCTTTCTTCATCCCTGCTGGGAACACGATTGTGATGCGCTCATTTACGGCTTCTTTGAGCCAGTTGAGCTTTCCGGTGTAGATGTGCATGGTTATGGTTGGTCTCTCTTATACAGTAGATTGTATATCATAGATCAAGTTCTGGAAGCGAGGAGCTATTGAAGTCTCAGACATCTCCTTGATATAATTAGGGCGGAATGTCGCCTTTATATACTTTTGTGACTCGAGAGTTTTGAGAAAAAATGTTTTCATACGATAACAGAAGCCTTGGACTAAACAAGTGTCTGGACCCCATTCCAATAGTATCTGTAAGGGTAACGATAGTTTCGGAGCATCCGGTACCTTCACTATATTGCCTCAGGAGCTGAACTGGCATACTTGCTGAGTGATATGCCTGTTGATCACGTTCGGCAAGTAAGTAAGGCTAGACATGGGCTTTCATGCAATACCCCCCTATGATGTTCCATCGTGTAATAATTGGCTTGTAAGCCCAAGCAAAGTAGCGCAGACCCTCGGAGATGCGGTGTACAGCCCCGTAACTTTCAACGAAGAGAACCAATATCGGTCATCACATCCTGGAGGTTCAGCTTTCAGCCACCATGTCCTGTATTTACCGTTCCAAAGTATTATCTTCCAGATCATGAGTAGCATGCACCTCTAGGTGACGTACCATTGCGGGGACCTGTCGTAACAGCTTATGTCCTTCAGTTTGAGGCTCAACTACCCCATATCACCGGAGCCTTTCCTCTTCATTTTACGAGGTATCATATGCTGCCGAAAGGGTAATTCCACTTTTAGTTCCCATGTCGATGTTTGGCTTTCCGAAGATGGCAGCTGAGTTCCACCATTTCTATTGCTCTTCGGCCCCCCAACTAGGGTACGAGGATCCTAAAGTGAATAGCCAATCATGGTTGCAGGGAGTGCTGCCTAACTGTCGAGTCTAAATGCAACTGCCGACAAATGCGTCCTCGGCTCTCATCAGCAGACAAAAAATACTGTATTCCCTCCTGTTCGCCTTATGGGAGTCGATCTATTCCAATACTAGGTCGCTGAGCAGTCCTCCTCAAAATGAGACTTCTTAACATCCAAACCTCTGAGGTCGAGGAGTTTTATGACCCGCCGAAATATGCCATCCTCTCGCACACCTGGGACAGGGAAATGACGCTCCAGGAATGGCAGTCGAGTTCAAAGCAACAGCGAGAGGCATACGGGAAAGCAACCCGTGCCGGAGAACAAGCAATCAAGGATGGCTTGGACTATATCTGGATCGACACTATCTGCATCGATAAGACCAGCAGTGCAGAGCTATCAGAGGCCATCAACTCAATGTTTAATTGGTACGAAGGCGCCGAAGTATGCTACGCATATCTGTCAGATGTAGCATTCCAAAGTCAGGCCAGGATGAAGGAAAGCCCTTTTCGCAGAAGCCGATGGTTTACGCGGGGCTGGACTCTCCAAGAGCTCATTGCACCATCCGAGCTTATATTCTATTCCTCTAAATGGTTAAGGATCGGGACAAGAGACCTGCTGGGCACTTTGGTGTCGGAAATCACTGGGATTGGGTCAGACTATCTCATGTGCAAGCAAGGTCTACGCCCGAAAAACAGAACGACAACCAGGAAAACAAACAGTCTTGCTAGGACACAATTCCAGAATGCAACTATTGCGGAGCGACTTTCCTGGGTTTCCAACCGTGTCACGAGCCGTCCGGAAGATATCGCGTATTGCTTGCTGGGGCTGTTCCAGATCAATATGCCTCTTCTCTACGGCGAAAGGGGCAACGCGTGGATCAGGCTGCAGAAAGAGCTTATCGCAGTGTCAGATGATGAATCAATTTTTGCGTGGGCTACGGTTCCTCGACTTGAGGCGCTTATGGGTAATGGTCTTGACGGAACTGGCCTTGATATTGGTCCTAACACAAGACTCGACCATCTAGTCGGGACGGGATGGAAATATTCGGGAGGCTCGTCCATGCATGCTCCGGATCCTGTCAACTTCTACGGCTGCGGGGACAACTTTCGCCTCCCACCCATAAGGAAACTCCCGTACTCGATGACCAATGCCGGCCTTTTCATGAGACTCCCGCTGATGCAAATAGGGCCCGGTTATGGCTTGCCTGTATACCTGGCAGCGCTGCACTGCGGCCCTGATACAGCTGGAAACCGCACTACACATATGACTTGCTATGCTGTCGTTCTGAAAAGATGCAATAAGCAGGTACCAGATGCATACCAGCGGAATAGGTGCCCGTTTCACGGCAGCCGAATCCTGGTTGACGCTGCCTACATCGCTTCTAACTCTGTTACAGAGGTGTATATCGAAGGCTCAAGAACAGGAATGCAATCAGTTGATGAGCTTGTATTCAAACCGGATAAAAACTTCTACGGATTTTGGATTGTGTTTCCCCGAGGGCTACGTTCTCACAGAATGCTGACCCACACATGGGGGAACTGGGAATATACCCGCAGCTGGCCGGACATGGGTATATTCGGATTTAACATCGATTCGAGCCGACATGTGTACCGTGAGACTCTGTTCTTTTACAAGGACGACATACAAACGCATTCCCTAGCCTTGTGCGTTGTTTCAGAACCAGGCGGCGGCATTACGTGGTCCTACGAGGCGACAGTCTGCCAGACTAGTTGCGCGACTCATGGATCGACAGAGCCTATAGATTTGATCGTGAACCGTGAGGATGACGAAAGGGGGTCCCAAATGGGGAGCCAAATAGAGGTTTCACTTGGGGTCCGGAATTTATCCTGGGTAAGTAAGGATAAGTGTGAAGTGCAAATGACCTATATCACATTCAATGGCGATGATGAAGTATTGTAACATAATATAAAATAGTAGAAAACAGGTGTTATCCAAACCGTACTGCAATCTAACTGTCAAGTCCTACGTCTTCACATAATTCATTATAATACTTATGAACCTAGGCATACAACTAATTCTTGGAATTTGACGAATGTATCTCCTGCTAAATTGAACGTATCTTCAGAATATGAACTGACAAGTTGTAGCATTGTTCATCAGTAATGTATCGAGGGACACTACAGATCGTAGGATTATCACGAATTGCCAATATTACATACTTACATTAGCGTAGCATTAATACCCTTGCCGAAAATACATTCCTGTCTAAAGATATGTAGGACTGTGACGAAAAACCTAATACTTGGGGTTGACATGTCGAGGCTCGCAAACTGCACGTCTGGTTTACGGTATCGCACTGATCGAATACCGCATAGGTTTATGAGAAATACTAAGTATGAATGCGGCGGCGACGAACTTGATATACCTAAGCTTATATACCGTAGTAGTTCATAAACTAGCGTTTCGGATTATTAGTGCGCCGACCCATATGAGACATAGAATACAGACTTGGTCGATGATGATATCCTCTGTCGAAGTTAACATCTTCTCGACGTGAACGCGCTCATTATGCGCGGAATACATCGCCTTAGAAAAGGATGAGCCTCAAGATCTCTATGTCGTATACCTGGCTTGAGTTTCCTTCCTTTCTTCTATGCTGCTAAGCCATTCATTGACTTCCGTGGTGGCCACACATTCCTCGGGGATTGAACGCATACTTATCTCATTTATATCGCAGTGTCGTATATGGTACTGTTTACGACAGCCATGTGCTCCAAGTTCAGTTGGTCAAGCTACCTGCGTGTTCTACGCTTAATTATGTGCACATCGGCTCGTCACAGGGTAGTTCCGCACTTTGGGACGCACATATATTCATAGCGCAAGAGAACCGGGCGGCTTCATATCACTCGCATTCAGGAAGTATATGAGAAGATCATTAATAATTACATGCCTTGAACTAGTCTTTTTGATATCCAAAACTTCCGTATGCGATTAAGCCACGGGAGTGTATCCAGCAGGAGGGTGCTGGCCATCGGGGATCGCCACCTTGGAGTCGTAGTAGACAGGGGCCGGGTTGCCCTTCCAGGCTTTCTTAATGCTAGGGAGCACAGTTCGCTTCGATTTGGCACTGCACGCTAGGTTGGGACCGGGGTATCGCACGTTGCCGCCATCCTCATTGAAGACACCAGCGTACGACCAGTTGAAGTACGTGTTAGCAAGTTCTACCTTGCCGTCCCATGGGCGGACGACATCGCCGGTCTTGTCAGCCACGACCTTGAAGACGTTGGCACCGACGTCCCAGCGGCCGAGGGTGTGGAGGTCCCAGTTGGCAGAGACGGTGGAGATCTCGCTGTAGTGGTTGTAGTAGCTGTTGTCGGTAGTTCCGACGAGGTGCTTGGGAATTGAGTCGCCGAGGAGGATGCCCAGGACCTTGTTCTGGATAGTGTAGGTCTCGTTCTCATCGAAAGTGACGAGGACAAGGGTGTTCTGCATGAACCGCTTGTCGTTCAGGAGAGGCTCCAGGAAGGTGCGCGTCCAGGTGCCGGCGACGGTGACGTCGGTGTCGTGGCCGTCGCTCGTCATGTTGGGAGTAATGAACAACCACTGGGGAAGCTTCTCGTTGGCGAGGTCCTTGTGGAACTCGGTAAGGTTCTTGATGACGGCCAGACGGTCGATGACTCCGGCATTGGAGTTGAAGCTCACGGCGGGGTTGTGCTTGCGGACGTAGTCATTTGCGCCGGTGGCGTGGTTTACCCAGGCAAAGCCTTCAAAGCCGGTGTAGGGCGAGTCTTCCTGGTAGTGGGCCCACGAAATACCCTTGTCCTCGAGAAGATCAATAACGGTGGACACGTTCTTGTCGATCTGGCTGAAGTCGTCGTTCTGCATTCCGAAGTAATCCCCGCCGATAGATGCCAGGTAATTTGGCTGAGAAGGATGTGTCACGGCGTGATAGCCGTTCAGGGTGATTCCCTTCTTAGCAAGCCAGGCAAGGTTCGCTGTAAATCCGTGTTAGTTTGTGATGCGCCAAACATCTAGACATAGTTAGAACGTACGGTCGTTGATAGCCATGTCGTAGTCGGTGTTCTCGAGCCAGATGATGGCGATACGGTCGAAAGCTTTGCCCTTGACATGGCTGGTAGGGCTCAAGGTCTTCGCAGTGGCAGCAGCAGCGGCGACATCGGCAGTTCCTGTGGCCGTGTACATGTTCTCGACCTGCGCGGCAACGCTGCCGGCGAGGAGCAACGCCGAGGAGGTGAAGGAGCGCATCTTGATGTCGGACAGCAACTCTCAGTTTGGTTCAAGCTCGAGCAACCACGACGACGACAGGAGCAGTGTCGAGAAGAAACCAACGACACAGGTGAGGAGCGCGTGGGAAAAGATGTGCGATCTAAGATCCCGATCCACGGCGAGGCGAGGGTTTAATACCAGCTGGACGGGTTGCCCGAATGATGGTAGGCCATGTACCATACACGTGGGTAGCCAACCAAAGATGGTATCCCAGTCACCCTTATACGTATTGGCGGATAATATCCATGGATGAGAGAGGGGACGTTTTCTCTAGCTCATTCCCCATCATCTGCCCATTTCCAAGATCTGCACGTGTGTATGTAGGTCTGTACATGTTGGCCTAGCTAACGGCAGCATCTGCATACATATTCCACTGTATCTACTGTACTTGGACTTGTGAGAAGTTGTCTTGCGGAGAGCTTACATGTACATTGCATTGTACAGGCTAGGTAGTAATTTATCGGGTCCACATAAGGACCCTGGCTCGCCTGGCTCGTCATGGCTCCCTGGTCGTTCACTAATTCATAACCTGCAGTGATTAAGGTATGGAGTTAGTAATACACTTACATGTATAAAATATATTTACTAACCAATCTTCAAAGAAACCATCGTCGAGAAAAGCACCAGTATTACGGTATAAATCTCACCATCGATTAGTTTTCTTTTGCTCTCCATTCATCTGCATCACTATCCGAGTGCTCGTGTTCTGGCGATGCCGAAAGCCGAACCCAGGGATCATGACGAGGTTGGTAAAGCGGTGGAATATGTAAGACCGTGTTCTACCAACCGTACGTGTGGTATCAATCAATACCTGCCACACTAGGATGTAGGTTACATGGTGCGACTCTCTCCACGACCAGCACAGTAGTACATGTACCAACTGGAGATCTAGTGTCCAAAGGTAGAAAGACTTTGGTTCAATGTTCAAGTCATAAACAACAAATGCACGTTGGACAGGATCGCAATTGATAGGCAATTGACAAGTGAGCAAAAATACAAATGTCAGCACTATCTATCGAAGCGACCTCACGCCATCCACAAGCTAGCCAGGGCGAAGACGTGAAGGAAGATGAAGAGATAGGCACGTGTCTGCGTCAAGGCTAAGGACTGGCCAAGAGCCGGCAATGCCAAAATGAGAAGCTTAATGCTACCACGACCATCCCAGTAACGCCACCCGACTGCTTGTTCACCTCCTTCCTAATCCCGCTAAGCCGTGTTCCCGCTGACCACTGAGTACGCTATAACCACTAGCATGCACACTACGACACGCAGCCGGAAGTCGGGTGCGGGAGTTAGTGGATATACTGGCCAATGGCAGTCGATATACTGTCTGAATACAGGACGCTGCGTCGTAATGTCTACAAAGTGATTCGCTGCTACCTACAGCTACCAGTATGCACAATGTACTGTACTACAAATGTTTTCCCATACATGTAAGCTACTACGTAAGGATTTACCGAGAGCAGAAGCTGAGTAGTAACTACCACCACCCTAAAAGCTGAAAGTCAAATTCTAGAAGGGAGCCGGGTTGCCCGAGCCAGACCACCTGCTGTTCGTCGGTAAGATAATTGGTCAGTGCCTCCAGTCGAAATCGATCTGGCCAAGAGCTTCCGTCTCCGCTGCAAGCTGCATGGCTTTCACAACAACAAAACTGAATTTTGTTTTCTGTATCCAAATCCAGCCTCGTTCGTCGCAAAGGCTACATACATACACCGACGCATGAACCTCGGCATCTTTTATCTACATCTACAATACAGCAACAACTTGCCAATATTTGTTACTGAGAATTTTTCGCCTTTCTGCTGAAGGTCACTATCAAGAACTGGCGTCCTATAACATGCAACAAGAATTATAATCACAACAAAGAAGATGGAGCTATTGAACCATCTTCCTGGCTGGAATAAGCAACGTCCAGCTTATTCAACATTACCGACAACACCAACCACAACCACCGATGCCTCGTCAACTCAAGATGAAACTGATTCTTCGGATGCGCCTGCAACTAGGACCCATCCTTCACTATCCCGGTTTTTGGCCGATTTCACTCTGGGTTTTGCAGATGGGCTCACCGTACCATTCGCCTTGACCGCAGGTCTTTCTTCATTAGGCCAAACCAACACCGTCATCTACGCCGGCATGGCAGAGATATGTGCTGGCTGTATCAGTATGGGCATCGGTGGTTATCTGGCTGCAAGGTCCGATGATAGGACGAATGATGATCGCAGTGTCGAGGAAGATGAGAAAGACGACGACCATGAGAAGTCGATGTCGTCTGTACCTCTCCGTCAGGATCAAGGAGTCATCGATTACATAGCTCCGCTCCAGTTGCCTCCCGACTTGCTTCAGAGTGTCATGGCCCATATCGACTCATCACCAGAGATCGCAGCACGAGTGATTGACAGCTCGTACTTTGCCCAACATGAACCGACACCAGAGCCCGTTAAGACGGCACCGATCATCTCCGGCCTTTCGGTCGCCCTCGGATACCTTCTAGGAGGGGTTTTCCCGCTCGCCCCCTATTTCTTCGTCAGTAGTGTGACTGCGGGGCTGATATGGAGCTTTGCCATCTGCATTCTAGCTTTGTTCATCTTCGGCTTCACCAAGGAGTATGTATTGAGCTTCAACTTAACGAGGTATAAGCACAACCCAAGGACAAAAACAGGTCGATTACTTCGGTGGAGTTTAATCAAGTGTGGCTTATGGGAAGGCGCAAGAATGGTTGTGTTTGGGGGTATTGCAGCCGTCGCAGCCGTTTTATGTGTCAGGCTTTTCGAAGGCGTCGTGTCATAAATCACTCGTGGCTATGCAGCTCATGTACCAATCAACAGCTTCCTATAGTGTATATCATATCGATAACAAGCTAGTTTACTGGAACATGCTCGTAGCTTTAAGGACTCGCGTCGTCCCGTCTGTATCATACAACCCAGCTTCCTCTACCAGGCTATTGAGGCATGGGAGGAGGCGGTCCACCCCTACCAATTTCTGGTATCATTGATGATGGTGGTCCACCGAAATTGGGCAGCGGGCCGCCACCTCTCCCCATCATCGGTGGAGGACCACCACGACCAAAAGGCATTCCCATCCCAACCCCAGGCGGACCCATGCCTGGAGGTCCCATACCAGGAGGACCCATACCCGCTCCCGGGGGAGGGGCCATATGTCCGGGTGGAGCTCCTGGCCATCTTCCAAGCGGAGGCATCGCCGGCATAGGCTGTTGTGGCTGTTCCCAGTGCTCCTCGCCGATCTCGCTAACGACCGAACCGGTGCCTCCTCCATCGTCAGATGGACCGCCTGAGCTTTCCGAACTACTCGAGCTTGAGGCAGACCTGCTTTTACGGCTTGAGCTCCGCGAACGACGCGTGCGCCGACGGCCTGTAGAAGATTTCGTCAGGAATTGAAGTCTCGGCAGGGAAGTTTATCTAATCAAATTACCTTTACGATAGTAAAGCCAGACGACGAACAAGATTACCACCAGGATCACGACCCCGCTTAGAATTGCCCCGACGTAACCTGGATTCCGGCTCGACGATGTCGAACCCGACGCAGCAGCGGCAGCTGGCACATCCGTCGACGATGCAACGCCGTTGCCGAGCGTCAGGGTTTGGATGAATGTTGACTCTGGCCTCGCAATTGTCAGGGTGCGGACGCCGTCGGATTCTGGTATGTCCCTCTCCATGAGGATCGTCTGATGTTGGGACATGGCGAATCAGAGTTGACGGCCACTGTTCTGTATTCTGCTCTCGGGAGTAGAGATTATCAGACGAGATGATCAAGCTTCTATTATCTAAAGACACAAGATGCCAATTGAGTTCTCCTCGTTATCGTGACTATGATGTTTGCTTTGGCGAACGAAAATGAAACGCCGGGTTCCTCGTTTGGCTTGTTCTCAGAGACACGAATAGTAATCACGTCTACAACCAACCTATTTCTCGAAACTCGTGTAGAAGACTACCTAACCTACCTATACCTCGGTGGCTGTATCCTGCCCGATCTCTCGCATTAGAACACGTTATTTTACCATGGATAGGTAACGAAGAGGTATCTGTCTGTATTAGGCAACCAAGCGCGCCCGTCGCCTAGTCTTGCTGCTCTCGTTCACGTCTCTTTGACCGTCACGTTGGGATCAGGCACAACCTGCGGCGTTCCGATCTGTGTGAGCCCAGTCCGCATAGTTCGCATAGTCTTGTCCCAGTACTCCCCATACTGCCCCAGCCAACCACAGGACACACATCTACAGTTGGGACGAGAAAGATGCGGTGGTACAAGTGACTGGCCACACGCAACGACCTACCTACTGCAGACTCGCTGCACGCACCCCGCCTGGGCCTGCTTCTGGCGCGACGCCGCCGTCTAGAACGCACAGCCTTGCCAATCCCATCCCAATCTTCTCGCCATCACTGTTCTTTTGCTAGTCTGTCTTCTGCCTGTCACATACGCGAGCGCCATCGCGCCAATCGCGGACCCCGAACGGTTCGGTTTGGTATGATCTGGTGCCGTGTGTACCCGGGTATCCGGCTACGTAACGCGGCGGTTCGTGTTCTGTTCGTGTCGTAGGTAGCCAGTAGTGCACAGATCGCTGTGTTTGTTGTACTACCTACATACCAGACTGTCCACCTACCTACCGTACTTGAGACGAGACGCATGAATTCATGACACATTACGGTTTTTGCATACATGTGTGTGTCTCTTCCCCGGTCTTAATCAGCTGTCTATGTCTCGGATTGGGTAACACACAGCGGCCATACCACGGAGACGTTTTTTCCTGACGGGAATCTACAGCGCCAGATGTCTTGTGTAACTCTGCTTGCTTCTGCTACGCATCAGTTTTGGTTTGAAGTAGAGTGCTGGTATCGGTGCCTGGCAGATATGGAATGCAATTGCATGGTTTACATGTTAAAGCAGAACTAAAGATAGGTATATATGTAGCTAACCATCTACCGTGTCTGCCTGTCGGGAATATATTCGCAGACGTACCTACTGTATCCCTGCGTACATGAGTGTCTAGATTATCGGTCCCGTGAAATATGGTCCACCGGGATCTCTTGTTCGGTACCGGAGGCTGGCTGGCTGGCTTGCATGCTTTGCTTGATAGACAGCGGAATGACAACGCTAACGAATGTGCTTGAACAAGCAGAAACAAATAATCAGTACGCCACGCACGACAAGACGACGGATGTGATTAGAAGAGTTACACGCCACCCAACCCCCCGGATTACTTACCTAACTACGCTTACCTATCTCAAGCACGTTTCTTCCCGATACCTAGACTTGATCACTGCTTAATGTGCCCACTACTGCCCAGACTACGCATACTGTCTATCCTGCAATGCGGCCGTTCACAATCTGTATGTAACGCAGTTCGACAGGATCAATCATGCGCGGCTACCGGCCGGCGGTCGTATCCATCCATGTATACTAGGCAGGACGGGGTACCTACATAAGTACTGTCGTAAGCCGCCAACAAAACGAACGAACGAACAGGCGCTTTCTCGCATGGGCAGCGACCTCAAACGCAGCCTATGCAGTGTAGATAAGACCGGGCATGCATAGTAAAAGGTGTACTTTATGCGAGAGAGAATCACATCGCTGAGGGGGTGGCGTTCGTTCTCGATCTGGTTCCTGATCTTGGGGTTTGGTTTGCTGGGTTGGATTGGTAGAAGGCTGGAATGGATTGGACTGGGCAGGTCGGTAGGGTGGTTTGAAAACCCTTTCTTTTCTTGACTCTTTAGGTCATGTTTTCAAACAGTTTAAGCTTGAGGGTCATCCAGGTAGGTACACTATAAGTCAACATATTGGTGCCTATTCGGGAGACTGGCTACGTGACCGGATTCTAGTCTTCCTTGTTTGCTAATTGATACTTACAGTAGATTCAACTGTGTAATAGTCAGCTTTTAGTGTCCTTCTTTCATGTCGTTAATACAACAAGATGCGACGAATTGGGCACAGTTGGTCTTACACGGCAGGCAAGTGCTTCCTTTTCAGTTTAGTGTACGTACGAAACTTGGGCCGCACAGTCACATCCTCTGTCTCGGAATGTCCCGAAGTCTAGGCAGATTCAGTTTCTCATTCTATTAATATCTACATACTCATATATATGGAGACACTATTTGCCCAGCAAATTTCCCAAGCCGAGCGAATATCGCGAGGACAATGACGGAGGGAATCTGACGTACTGCGTTTGTTGTGAATATATAATATTCATTCATACATTCGCACCTCCAAACCTCGCCTCCATCAGTTGGCAGCGATGGCACTGCTCTGGGAGGTTATGGGTTGTTGTGGCCCGGATGCAGCGGCGAAGTCGGCAGGGTCCGCGATGGCCGGACTTCTTCACTCGGATTACCTTGTCGACGGTGTGGCCTGCTACTTGCCTCGTGACGGGATCCCCGCACGCATAGACTACTTTGATATCCCAGCAGCGATCTCGGCTGGGCACGTACACCGCGATGTCGTCGATGGTTACGTGATAGCCCATGATATCTTGTTGGCACATCGTAGTCTGGGATTGTGAAGGTTAAAGTCTCCGCTAGGGAACCGTGGACAGCCAGCCTCGACTGGAGAGATTGGCAGAGTGTGGCCTAGTTCTGCAAATCTTGTCGTCGATGCTGGCGCTACTTGGGATTTAAGTATACTTTCTCTCTACGAAGGGAACTGATAGGATGCGAGGGATATCTATCCATATAAATATAACAACTGGTTTGTATGGTATCCCATTGTTACGAGATACATGTTCATTGGACCTCAGTGATTGAATGCCATGAGTAAAGGGAGACAGGCTTTGATCACTTGTCAAACATTGTTCGTGTGAAGAGTTGTCTCCCTTTGTTCATTGTTGTTACCTACAATCATGCCACATGATGAAGGAATTATCTGGTCGGTTGGAGACTTTGCTAAGCTTCTGATTGTGTTCTCTCATAAAAGGGTAGTAATAGATACCATGAACTAGGTAAGTAGATGCAAAACTAGTATGGAATAGATGATAAATTTATACTATTTCGTGCATCTCGTATTCAGAGTATTATATAAACGGATGTAGGAGTTGAGAAGGGCAGGCAGCGGGATGAACTTCAGCTGCCCGAGGACATATTGCAGCTGGCAGTACAAGAGAAGTCACCTCCCTAACCTGTTTAGGCTAAGGGTCCCTCAGGGGGATTATACTGGGAACCTACAGTGGTGGTCTGCCTAGAGCCTCACATGCTCTAGCTTTGGTGCTGCAACCTAAATTGAGAAAAAATGAGGGGTCCATCTATTGGTTGGATGCAATCAGGCAGCAGTATTATGTACCCAGTTTTTAGTACCGTACGCTTCAAACCTAAACACCATTTGCGGAGCAGCACTTCACCATCAATAACAGTGTTGGCGTAATTGTCCAACAACGACATATACACAGCTTTATAGACGTTATAGTTGGGGAATATAGGTACCTAGCATATACTGGAGGTGCCTACCGCTGCCTTGGTACTGTCTGTGCACACTGCATGCATTAAGCAAGAAAACAGACAAACAACAGTCGGTCCACTCCGCATCCCACCAGACCGCTAACGCCGAGACCTTCCAGGCACCCGAATTACCCACGGACAGCTCACGTTCCACAGCTCAAGGCAGCGGTATTACTGATCTTCTTGAAGGTTTTCTGGTCTCGGGTCTCGAATTGAATCGGATCGAATTCAACGCAAAAGCGTTTATCTCCTTGTGCTTTCTCAGAGGTCCTATTTCCCCTCTTCAACACGTCTGTCTAATTGTAATTGTCTCGCAAAGCACCATGACGCTAGCTTGAGGGATCATCGCTCTCACCTGTGCTTTTCCTTCAATATACCCGGCATCTGAGGAATACATACATTGAAACCCAACAACGTCTGGGTCTGGGTCTCTTCAGTCAATCGCTCCTAACCTCTGTCTTGACATCGCACGATGGAGTCCTACCTTCCTCGTGGCCGCATGGCTGCCCTCGGTGTTCAACGTCGACTTAGTAGGCTCTATAATGACACTAAGAAGTCGTCCGACTTCGTCCAGGAGCCCTCGCAAGCTGCCGATGACCCAGAGATTAAGGCCTTACATCGTAAACTCCGCATTCAGAAGGATAGGCTCGTGAGCTGGGGTTTGGAATGGTCTGATCCGAACCAGTCGGCCGAGATCGACGAGTCTCTCAATAAAGCTGGCTTGACCGACCTTGTTGGGAGCATCATGGCCACCATCAAGGACATCCTGGCTGAGGCAGAGCCCCTCTGGCTGGCCTCGAAACGATCTCCCGGGAGTGAGAAATCAGCAGAGAAGGCTTCAGGAGACCGAAAAGCTCCTTTGATAGTGTGGGATAAGGGTCGCTTTGAGGATCTTGTAAAGGACCTAACAGCCTCGATCGATACACTTTGTGACCTGTCTCGCACTCGTTCATCCGCAACTGCCACTCCTGGCCTTTCGGGAAAGTCGATATCATCAAAACCATCTATGGAAGATCTTCGGCCGTATGGTTCCACGCGAATACAGACGCCGCAACAGCTTGACCCTCAGAGTCTCTTGAGTCTGAGGTCTTTGCAAGCTCAGTCAATGTCCGAGATTGCCACTTCTCCTGATCGGCCCCAGGAAGTCTTTTTCATGAGCAAGCAAGCCTATGCCGACCTAACGCAACGTCCTGCGGGGAGACCTTGGTCTCCGCTTCTAGTTGAATACGCCGGGTTTGATCCGATCTATTCAGCAACAGGAATCATGCCGGAGATGACTCGTTTTGAGAAACTTAGCGCAGGGCTTCAGACGGAGTCTTCGAGGTCTCCTGGTGCATGGATAGGGTTGCCTCTTTTGCTCGGTTACTATGAGGATATGGAGCGTTCCAGGCTGGCCTTGGTTTATTCATTCCCCCCTACATTCAACGCTATCACGTTCGAATCGCAGACACAACACCCAGTCGACAATCTGTGCACACTCAGCAACTTGCTTAGTCGCCCAGACTTCGAACCCACCCTTGAGGCTAAATTTCGTCTCGCCTATAACTTAGCCAACACTGTTTTTGACATGCATTCCCGAGGAATTACACATGGTAACCTTCATGGCTCAACAATCTCATTTGCCAACGTGGTGAGCAATGACTCCAGCACGCCCAGTGCGAATGAGGTAGATATTAGGCGGCCCCTCATTTCATCCTTCGACATCTTCCCCAGTGCCCCCTCGACTAGCCATTCTCCGTCATTGTTCCTTTTGCACCGGCATCCGCTTGATCCACGAACGACAAGTCAGTCTCCGCTAGCTGTCAACAGTGATACGAAGACACTGGATCTGTACTCTCTTGCCATGATGCTTGTCTCCATCGGCCTCTGGACTACGCTGGAGAACCTTGTACCCAATCTAGACTCACCGAGTGTTCCGGAATCTGTTCTAAGCCAGCTCGCCATTCGATGCGGCACTCCATACATGAGAGCTGTACAAGCATGCTGGAATGCGGTTGAACTTGAACTCTCACGGCCCGGCAATGGGGACGACATTATTAGACAAGTACAGACGAGAGCAAGTAGCTACCTCGAAGCATGCTGTATCTTGGATAGTGTCAGCGAACTTGAAGATCGCCTGAGTGATGATTTCATTCACACTCCCCCACGCGAGAGTGTTAAGTCTAAAGGTTCTACCACGTCGTTGCCAGCATCTTCCACGGCCACTCCCAAGAGCCAAAGTTATGACATAAAACGTGCACTCCCACAGGAACGGTCACAGTCCTTTCCAGTCGACCGTGAACCTCTTGTTAAGTGTAGGCTCATTACTAAGACTACTACTACTATAGTGTTATTTTACTGACTTTGATCTAGCGCAATCGATCGATACTAAACCAGAAAAGTCAAAAGAGAAACCGTCCAAACAGCGTCTTTATCCACAAATACCACTGCCAACTGATATTGTAGAGCAATGGAATGAGATCTTGATGCCACAAATTAATTTAGCTTTAAAACATTTCTACCGCAAGAACCCAGAATCGGTCGAAATCTCGCTTGAGTCGATTGGCGAGTCCCCTCAAAAAGCCAAGCCGACTGTGCTGGTAATTTGCACATCGGTGAATAAAGTACGCGCCATATTAAATAAAAAGCTGGGTATCCTTTTTGATGGTACAACTACCAATATATCACTCAAAGTATGCCGAGGATCTGTAGTACGGTCAAGGAAAGGTCCTACACGGAGTATGGCAAAGAGCGAGAAATCGGAAACTTCTAGTCAACCTGGTTACGACAATGAAGATGAGTCTCCAGAGATCCCAGCAGCCAACCCCGATTATCAGGAGAAGCCACAAAACGGGGCGAGTATCGGAGCGTGGATTGGAGATAAGCATCTGCCACCAGTGAGCTTAGGTGGTGTCATCATTGTAGATGACAAGCCTTACGGCATGACTGTTCACCATATGCTGGATGACCCCGACCGTCCTTTTCAAGCATCGGATGAATTTGAAGAGCTTCCAGATAGTGCGACACGAGCTAGTGCGCCTATCTTCCGAAGCAGCGCATCTGCACACGATATGTCGTACCTGACTGAAGGAGAGACGTCCTCTGAAAGCAGCGATGACTTCGCTTGCGAGTTCTCTGATACTGAATCTGAATACTCCGTCACAGATATAACCAGCGATGAAGAAGATGAAGAAGATGAAGAAGAGGAGTTCAATCAGCCCGGCGACATCCCTGGGATAGAACCAGGGTGTGGAAACGGTATGTAAAATCCAGGAATAGTTGTGGCCCCCGAAACCAATTTCAAGATCGTGGGCTCTCAATTCCGGGGTAGCGAGGTGATCGAAGGCGTCGAACCTGTCAAGAAATGTCACCCCGCTGATCTAGGCATTGCAGGATATATTGTGACACAGCCTGCTCTCGACGACGTTCCCGACGGTTTTTATCCGTCGCCTGAAACTGAAAACGAAGTACATAGCAAATAGCCCATTTCTACTCATGTTCTTCTCCGGCCATGTGCCGAGGTGAAATGCTTGACGCTAACATATCGTCTTATAGGACCATATTGATACTTACAGTGTTGGCGAAATCTACGCCTCTTCTGGAATCCGAAGGAGAACTGAAAATAACCTTGTCCACGAGATTGATTGGGCGCTGTTCGAGTTCCAAGATGACAGGCTGCCAGATAGAAACCTGTTTCCTCCGGTGACATCCGGAGATCACCGATTTATGAGCTTAGACCATTTGCAGCCTGTGGAGGTAGCTCCAGTGAAATCTTTACCTGGACTAGATGTCCAATGTCTGGCTCGCACAAGCGGCTCACAGGTAAGATCCAATTATTAAAGAGTAGCTTCTCACATTACGAGCATCTGCTGACCCGTGTCAGGCTGGCCGAATCTTACCTGCCCTCACAACTGTCAAAATTTATGGACGTACCTCCCCAAGCCATTCATACCAGGTCAGTGGGAGAATACCGGGCGTGTCCAAACCCATCACACCTCCCAACCAGAATGGACGGGGTGTAGCCCTTGGCATACCCGGAGACTCGGGTGCTTGGATCGTCGACAGACTATATGGGCGCCTGTGCGGTCACATCTTAGCATGGAGCGAGCGTAAACAGGTCGCGTATATATGCCCCATGGACGTCCTTCTCATCGATATCGCCGAAACTCTGCAAGCGACAGACGTACGGCTTCCCAATGGGGACGTAATCGTAGGAGTCCCCGATCACAGGGGCGACAACGACGTCGTGGAAATCTCTGGCTCGGAAGCATGGACGGAAGACGATATTCCCGAGACCGAAGACATCTATCAATCATCGCAAGCCCACGCCAAGAAAGAGAATGTCAGCATGAATATTCTGGCGAGGGATATGGATAAGGTGCATATTTCGGAGACGGAAGTTCAGTATCGCATGAAGTGAATTGGATTTCTTGGTTACGGATTACAAATTATTATCATTACGATGATGGAGATGGAGATGGAGAATTGCGGGCAGGTGATGGTATGGGATTATTTCTTCTCAGTCCTCTTGGTTTCTCCTCTCCCATCTTAACATTAAATATTATCCTACTTCAGGACTCTCCTATCCCCCACCCACCCACCCCCACCTGCTCTCTATAGCGCATTATACCAAGTTGTCCATTTACTCTCTGTTTTTTATCGCCTAGGTAGTTAGATCCAACCAGTACCAACAGAGAGCGAAAATATTCCCCATGATCAACCTGTCATATGTGAAAGTTAGCATAACATTCAGTACGGATTTGGCCATATCGTGAAACGCACCCTAGATAAAAACCTCCGGGGTATTCTAGTCTTCTACCCGCGCCCGATGTGGTAGGCTCAAGCGAAGAGAACAGCGACGTCAACGTCACGGTCGGCCGGACCGTCGTCGTGCTGTTGCGCGTTATCGTTATTTGTATCGTTGTCGTGAGCGAGGATGAGTAAGGAGAGAAGGGGGCGTTTTCAGCGGTATTGCTATTGTTGTTTTCATCCTCATCCTCACTTAATGGTCGTCGTATAGGTGTCGCTGTGACAGTGAAGGGTGTTGTCGTTCGCGCTGCTAGTGCTGCTGTGTATTGACGTCGCGTCGGCAAGAGTGGTGCTGTTAGGGTCGGTGATGTGGTGGATTGGTCTAGAGCCGCCGCCGGGTCTGTTACGAGGGTTGTTGAGAGCTCTTGAGTTTGGGTCTCTATGGATGTTTCTTCGCATACTATATTCGTGGACTGCGTGATGAGAGAGAGGAGGAGGATAGCGAAGGCTTTGGGTTTCATTTTGTTACTGATGTTGTAGAATGATGTGTTGAGGATATCTTGAAGTAAAGACACCAGAAGGAAATTGATAGAGTATAGAAATAGGAGATGTGATGATAGATGTAACTAGGAATGAATGGTTATAGACTGGAAATACTCTCGTGATATACAAAGAGTATTATTTCTTATTAGCAGGAATTCCCGGAAGTTGGTTGACCTGTTCTCCCGGAAAAGCAAGATATCAATAATAACCACACTATGACCCCATTTTCCTCAAACATCTCTATCATACCTATCTATCTAATATATAAGTACACACAGACAATACGTACATATACATAATCTAGACCGTACTATCGAAAATTAGCATATTGATGCAGTCGAAGCCAAAGTACCTAGGTACCCTAGGTATCCTCTTCCGGAGAAACCACCGTGTTCGTTCCGTCATGCCGCGCCCCCGGCATAAATATTGGCGGATATTTGCCGGTTTGGGATGTCGACGATGAACCAGCAACCAACCCTTACTGTATCATTCCCCATCTCGAATGCCGAGCCCCAGGTCCTAAGGCCCGGGCCGCGAGCTCTCGCTCGTCCCCATCCACATCCCCATCCTCCCACTTCCCGACCGAGTGAATGACCCCAATTGTGGGGGATTTGATGTGATGATACCGTACGCTTGTGATGTGAATGTCACATGGGATAAATCTTTATCTGTAAATTAAAAAACTGAATATGCATTGATTTTCAAAACTTGCAGCGAGGACGAGATGTTTAGAGTCGACGATTATTACTATATGAGCTTTATATACCTATGTATGTGGTAATCACAATGTCAGCTTCCGAGATGGGAAACTGAGCTAATGCCTGGATGAGCTCGGTCAGAACTTCATTTCGAACGTGCACTGCATCATAGATTCGCGGGCTTCCGATGTCGACTTTTCCATCCGCCCGGTAATTTCAAACATAACTCTCTCGAGATGCATCAATGTCACTCTACCTGGTATCACAGCTAGTACCGCGCGCTTGCGCTATGGCCAGCGCAGCCTCAGCATATTGAGGTACCGAACAAGCGAACAAGCGAGAATCCGCATCATGGATGGTTTCACACAGAAGAACGAGCTGAGTCTACGATTGAAGATAATGGGTATCAAATTGTTTGGTGGTTTTAAGAACCAAACCCTCGCACACGTCCACCCATACGCATGATGGATGGGTTCGTGCGGGGTGTTTCAAAAGACATGCAAAAGTCTAGTACTCAACGCCTGCTTGTAAATGCTGTCTCTTTATTTCATCATAAACTTAGCCAGCCCCGATGTAATATTTTTTTTTCTTATATCATCAAAGCAAATCCGACCACCACCATGACACCGGTAGTCAGGACAGCTCCAAGACCTCCTGTAGCGAAGTTTTGAAGGGAAGGCGCAGCGTTGGGAGTGGATGTTTCAGAGGGCGTGGATGTTGTGGACGATGCCGGAGTCTCGCTCGAGCTGTTGCCGCTGCTGCTGCTGCTGTCGTCGCCGACGGTGCTGCTGCTGACCATGCTGCTGAGGCTGGCGTCTGAATCGTACGACGCCGTGATGCCGGTGCCGTTGGTGCAGGCTGAAGGGGTATCGACTGTGCCATTGACGAATTTAAGGGCAGAGCACTATAATGGAAAGCCGAAAGTCAGTATTTCTACAAATTGCTCTACTCTTTTTTTTTTTTTTTTTTTTTTGGCTTACCTGGTACAGCACACCATCGAGACCGGAGCCAACAATGCTGAGGATGGCCGTCTTTCCGACGTATTCCTCGGGGAGAGTGACGGCGTTGACGCAGAACTCGCCGGGCCCGCTCTGCTGGACGATGCCGTAGATCTGGGTCCAGTTGTTCTTGGAGATGTCGTCGGTCGTGATGCGGTACAGCCAGGTCGTCTGCGGGTGGGTGGACTTGGTGGCGATGGCGTCACCGCCGACG
The DNA here is from genome assembly GCA_022385695.1 of Xylaria arbuscula. NCBI lineage: Eukaryota > Fungi > Ascomycota > Sordariomycetes > Xylariales > Xylariaceae > Xylaria > Xylaria arbuscula. Next base: position 780,388 of record MU279356.1, on the reverse strand, counting down.
TGGAAGTCGGTCGTGTTGATGGTGCTGATGTCGGGCGTGTAGCCGCCGCATGGCGCGTCACCCTCCTTGCTGTCGTCGAATGCACCTACGGTGTCTGGGTACTGTACGGTGAAATGGGCCTGGGCGCCGGCGGCGAGGAGAAGCGCCGTGGTAGCAATTGATCGCAGCATTGTGGATGGAGGAGTAAAGCAATTGGGAAGCTAGATACGGTTGGATGGAGTGTTGCAGTCAGAGACGGGAGAGATGAGAGCAAAAATCTGCAAACTTAATCTAAAATGATTTGAGGCAAAAGAATTGACTGTGGTAGCTCTTATAGTGGTGGTGGTCAAAGACAGACAAGACCCGCCACCTTGTTGAGCCTAGACGTATTCACTTCATCTAAGAGCAATACCGGGGTCGGCTAGGCATGTACTGTCTCAACCTGAAGCACGTGGATGTATACATGTATACATGTAGCTAATCTGCTCAATAATACCGGTAGGGAATCACTAGGGAATCGCCAGCCGGGTTCGTGGTAGAAATGAATACAGGTTGTGTAATATGTACCTACATACTCTAGGACGGTGGCTAGGCGAATTGCATACATTCACGTCGTACCGTTTCAGTTTTGCTGTGGCTTCATCGTCACATTATTTGTTTGAATCTATCCATTTTGTAGGTAATTGGTATCACATAGAACTAAATATGTAGTAAGAAGTAGAAATTCGAGTGACGATATGATACTTTTGTACGTGTTGGTGCTGCTAAGTGGCTTACCTGTATGTCACGTATGCAGAACTCCCATGAGGTCAATATGAGCAAGATTCTCTCACGCTCGATAAGAGATCTAACCGGGAATAGCATGACCCCTCTCTCGGGCCGTGGAAAGTTCAAAGTTACCCGCTCGTCTTTCCAAGACTTTGTTTAGTGAAATATCTCCATCCATCGTCCACTTTTCCTCTTTTCGACATCAACTACGCACAGTAGTGTGACCGCCACAAAGCTTGATTACCGCTTAGGGGAATCATGTAACCTCAGAAATCGAACGAGGTCGTAACGAATGCTACCGCATTGCACCAGAGCATACTGTTAATTGTTAATACCGAATATCAATATAGAACATGCTATGATGGAACGTTTCTTGGATGCAGAGAGATTCGCTAATGGGGTTCGCGGCTCGTGTGGGCTACGCTAGCGTCTGCCACAACTTGCTCAAATCGCCTCAAACGGAAGTCTAGCTCGAGGTCGGGCCAATGATATCGCTGCCCTCCTCTTCGCAGATCCCACTACTGAGCCCACCTGGGAGCTCGACCCCCGGCATTCGATCGAAAACCCTGCCGGCGTCCCTGCCGGAACCCCTGTTGGCCAGCAACCCCACTTCTCTATCAGATTTAGGTGCTGTATCTACCCCTCAGCTCCCCACGAGCATCTGTGATGATTAAGTTGTTACCTGCCTAGTGGTGCATACGGGCAATGTTGTTTTAGGCGAGAACTTCGTGATAATTCAATCACAGACTTCCTTTAGCTATGAATTAAGGTAAACATGATCGATGTGATAAGATATTTGCCCTGAGTTTTCACATGCGAACGAGTTTACTGGGAAAATAAATCATTGGTGCTGCCACGGGATCTACGCGAATGCAGCGAATGCGCTATCCCTAGCTCGTTAAGAAACACGGTATAATCCGTAGTCTTCAAGGGAGAAGTCATCTCTTTCACCCCACGACTCAATAAGAGGGAACTGTAAATCTTTATTAAAAGGGACTGGTAGTTCCGTACCGTTACTACGTACCTTACCATCTTTATGCGAGGGTAACAAGCTTCGTTATAACTAAACGAACCCGCGTTTCGGGATTCAGCCTAGCTGCTGGCGGTTTGAGATAGGGACGGTGCGCTTTGTCTTACACGTACCCTTCGCCGCATAAATGAAATAGAACGGGGTAAATCGTGTCTTATTTATAGTATTCTTGAGTGTAACACAAAGACTTTCTTTTTCTCGAGATCCTCGGTTATGATGGCATTTTCGTGAGAGGGCGGATCATTGTATACCTGATGTGTGGCTCTGGTGAGTCTGTCCCACTTTATATGGTTGCGCAGTGAGCAAGTTTCCGCAGTGAGCAAGTTTTCATTGTGACAGCTATCTAGGCATGATGTGCCTACCCAGTAGGTACCTTGACAAGTACACACCTACATAATCATTACCATCCAAGAAGTCAAAGTGAAAGGGTAAGATAAGGATTGAATCTATCTTTACTAACCTATCCTACATGTAGCCTACCAGTGTTCTGCAGTGCTACAAAGTAATACCATCTGCCCGCTTGCGACACCGATGACCTAACGTCTCCCGAGACCCCGTCTCGTATAATCTTCATCTCTACGTTTTTCTTTAGGCGCCGCAAAGCAAGCGTTTTTCTTTTGCGACCATCTGTCTTCCTCTATTAGGAGGCTAATTACGCCACCATTTGCACTTGTCCAGATCTCGAAAGTTTCACCCAGGAACTTGCCAAGACGTTGTCGCATTCTAGGGTTCTGCTACGGGCGATGATAAGGTTACAGCTCTAGATCTTCGGCCGCCCGTTTCTTTTACACACAGCGGTTCATATCTTTGAGCGCCGACATTCGCGCAAAATGGAGCGCAGACACGACCATGGCTCTACCAACCCTCTCTTCACGCCTACAAATGAGGCGTTCGCCAGGGGGTTTTGGTATATCGTTGCCGGCGTCGTAGCCCTGCTGGCAGGAATCCGTGGCATCAACTCCATTGAGAGGACTCTCAGGTTAGTCAACGTCAGCATGGATGGAGTGACGTTCAATCTTCAGATTCTAACTTGAGCTTGCAGACTTCGCAGATCTAGACAGGTGTCGGTCGAGTCTCCGACGAAACCATCAAATCAATTCTTCCAAATATGGGCGACGTTGACGGCCGTAGTGCGGGAGATGAGCTACCCTCAACTCTACGTCCCCGTCCGATATCTATCTTGGGCGACCCCTCCTCCCCTGGGTCGCGTCATCGTCATGCTCGTGTACTGGGCTGTCATCATCTACATGATGACAGCAGGCGCCATAATCAAAGACGTCTATTTCTGGGAACGAATCGGTTATCGGAATGCCTGGGTCACTGTAACCCAGGTCCCGCTGCTTTACCTCCTCGCGAACAAGACCAATATGATTGGCATCATCATCGGCACAAGCCATGAGCGGCTGAACTGGCTGCACCGATGGGTTGCTCGGACTATGTTTGTCACCGCTACTGTCCATGGCTTCCATTTCTGGTCTGAGTGGGTGCATTACGATATTGTGCAAGACGAGCTGGAAACGCTATACACCATTGTGCCCTACGGTCTTGGAGCCTGGGGTATCTTGCTGTGGATGACTATTACCTCGTTCAAGCCGTTCCGGTCCATGGCCTACGAGGTCTTCGTCATTCAGCACATCATAGCAGCCGTCATATTCTTGTATGTGGTATACGTCCACGTTCCTAATTCCGCGAGATATAACGTCTGGTTCGCCATTGCTGCCATCTCTTTTGATCGACTGTGCCGTCTCGTTCTGCTAGTCTGGCGGAATATAAAGTTTGTGCCGACGAAGACGTGCTGCAAGGGTGGCCAGTGGCTGGGTTACGAGACACAGATCACGGCCGTTGGAGACTCCATAACGGTGCTGACTATCTCGGGTGTGCACTTCGAATGGTTTGCCGGACAGCATATCTACGTATGGATTCCTCGCATCGGGCTGGTTGAAACGCACCCCTACACCATCGCTACATCCCATCCTTTACCCGGCACCTGCATCTGCAACAGCATCCAGCTGGTAGTCCGATCCCACAACGGGTTCTCAAAGAGACTACATCAATTCGCGCAGAAAACCGAGGCTTCCGGCGAGAAGGAGACAGTGACCGCCTTTATCGTTGGGCCCTACGGTGTACCTCCACGCTGGGATATCTTCGAAACCCTCATTCTCATCTCCGCGTCAACCGGAACATCTTTCACATTACCTATTCTTGAGAGCCTCCTCGAGTCCAAAGTAACGAACTGCACGAAGCGCGTCGACTTCTTGTTGGCAGCAAGACAGGGTGAAGAAGTAGGGTTCTACCACGAGCGACTCCACGAAGCTATCGACAAGGCGCAGGCGATAGGCATTGATCTGACGGTCCATATCGCCGTGACAGGAAATGGACAGCTAGAAACACTGGGATCAGTATCAACAATCTTGCACACGGAAAACAAGGAAAAGACTCCGTTCGGCCGGGATGCGAGCAGGTTAACACCGCGGAAGCGCCTGTCGCAAAGTAGCATGGACTCGCACATATTCCACTCGGCAGCCAGACCCGACGTCTCAAGTTTCATCAGAGACGCGGTAGAAGAGACGGGAGGCGAGACCGGCGTGGTTGTGTGCGGTGGCCAGTCTCTGGTGGCACAAGTGCGGACGAGCGTGGCGAAGCTGAGTGATGAGCGAGCTGTCCACAAGGGCACAGGGGCGCAAGGGATCCATTTACACGTTGAAGAGTACAGTTTCTAGGTGCATCTAGTTGGGAGATTTGCACGATCCGTATATACCCTTTTTGTTTTCCTATAACATTTATACAAATGCGCTATTGATTAGTCATGGCATTTATCACTCTTGCATTTTAGCATAGCACGGGGCTAGGAAAGACAACAGAATAGGCTTGACGAGCTATTCATTAGATATGAGAAGAAATGAAACCGTTTAACAGAAACGGTACTTCAGAGATTCAAAGATGATTACATGTATGACTTCCAAACGCTGTTAAATACCACCGCAGTTATTTGAACATGGAAATCTGCAGGTGTTATTCCGGGCACGAACCTAGACCCAACCTATCAATCTCCCGGGAAGCACCCCTCAAAATAGTATGTATGTCAACTTTTCAATCTCCCCAAACAACGGTGGTTTAACACAGTTAGGAACTTATTTATAGGAATATTCTTCTTGCTGAGCGAGGACTGTCTCTAACTGCATTTTGGCGAATGCATATAGTTTGGATTCCAAGGGCGGGCGATCTGGTGTAATCGTCGCGATGTGGGCAAGGACAGCATTGGAAGAGACGACGTGACGAATTGGGATAACTAGACAGCACACGTCTCCAGTATTCTTGAGGGGGAACCGCATCTGGAATGGTGGAATAATATGATCAGAAACACACTTTAACTCTCGATGAACAGTAAAGTCAAATTGAATAAGCGCGTCTCCGGGCAATACTAGTTGAGTGGCATAAACACACAACGCAGTCCAATTTGTTTACTCCCACATCTGCTCGCATATATGATGTTATCTCTACTTGTTTTTTAAACAACGATTGTGATGTATCCGCAGCCCCTGATTTTTGCGATGATACCTAGGTAGTTTCTTGGGAATCCTTTGCTACTACTTTTAACCTTCAAACTTTAACCTTCCACGTAAAGATCCTACTAGCTAGGTTCCTCAGCTATCTCTTCCATCGTCTCAAGACATATATATACACGAAGAAGATTCATTCTATGTCATCATCATATCGCTAGCGCTTTCAAAATGAAATTAGTTACCAAGAATAATCTTCTCCAACTCATCAGGGTCTTTAACCGCTGTTGTCAGGTTGACGTATCCATCTTTCGTAATCAGGATATTGTCCTCAATTCTAAATGACAAAAATGTTATTAATATCAAAGCCTTCATTCATGGCAATGAAAAGCTGGGGCTTAATAACTCACCTCACACCGCCGACATCCCAGTACTTGTTGAGGACGTTTTCGTCAATATACTTGGAATGCTTGGGGTCCTTGAGATAAGGGGCAATGATGAACTCGCAGAAGTAGATCTACCTTCAGGTCAGCACAATGCGTTCTCCTGTCAAGAAGGTGTGATGCAGCCACATACTCCAGGCTCTACGGTGATGACACTCCCTGCCGGTAAGTTTCTTCGGACTCGCAGGTATCTGAACAGCGGGTCGGGATCCGAGTAATTTGGGTGGCCGCCGGTGTCATGTGTGTCCATGCCTAGATAATGACCTAGACCGTGTGGTAGGAACGCTGAGCTGGTTCGGGCTTCGAGAATCTCCTTGCGGTCTCCTTTTAAGATTCCGAGAGATAGTAGACCATCGATGGCAACTTCGTGAGCTCGAACGTGGACGTCGTCCCACCAGACACCATCTTTGAGTAGAGCAATGGATTCATTTTGCATCTGTAGTACGATTTCGTAAATGGCTCGCGACTGCTCAGTGAAGCGACCCGATATAGGGAATGTTCTGGTCTATTTGCCAGGTTAGGTTCTTCCCAATGCCGAAAGTCTCGTCACAATTGTTTGAAAAAAGGTGTCTTACGATATCAGAAGCATATGTGCTCCATTCGGCGCCCGCATCGAGGAGTAATAGGTCTTTTCCAGAGAGGTCCTTGTTATTGTGGACGTAATGAAGCGTGGCAGCCGACCTGCCACTGGCTACGATACTCGGGTAGGCCTGTTTCTTGGCGCCTTGTCGCACACAGTTACCCACGAACACACCCTCGAGCTCGTATTCGTTCTTGGCCTTGCGCACATTCTCAAGGACGGCCCTGTGAGCGGCGCCGCTAATGTCGTTGGCCTTCTTGATGAGGGCGATCTCGTAGTCGTCCTTCACGACACGGCTTTCGTCAATAGCCTCGGCAAGGACAGAGAAGTCTTTGTTGCCGAACTCGAGGAAGGTGACGCTATTGGAGACGCGCTCGGCAATGGCGAAGACGGTGGAGTTGGAGTTGGCGCCACCTAACCTCGCCAGTATGGGATTCAGCTCAGTTGTAGGCAGGACGGCGTCGATGTCGTATTTGGCTAGAGCCTCTTCGGCAGACAAGGGGAGACCAGACCAAATCACACTTTCGGGGTCGACCGGTGGGATGAATAGGGTGGATTTGGAAGTCTCAATGTCGTAGATGAAGGCGGAATCGGCGATGTCGGCGCCGGTCAGGTACATGAAAGGCCTCCGCTGCCTGTTTCACGATCAGATACGTTCCAGACCAACCGTCTTGGAGGACTGGAGTAAACAGCAGAAACAGCACAAACACACCTGAAGGGAACTGGCTCATCGCTGTCCTCGAGGAGATGGTCTGTTCGCCCCTCGAGGAACAATACGCCGGTGGCATCGGGAATCTTGGATCGGATGTACTCGACTACACGTTTCGCATGCGCCTTGGCGGGATACTTGCCCTTCAGGACAGTCTCGACGTCCATGTCAGCCATGCTCGAGAAGAGCTTTGTGCCAAGCCTCGACCCCCTGAAATATCTCGTTGTTGAGGATGTTGGTTGAGGAGCTGTCGCGGTCGTGGTTCGGCGCGGGGTCGAAATGAGCAATGAGGGCGGGGTAGCTGGGGTCGACGCGGGGGTGGAATCGATGAAGCTCGTAACTTTGTAAGGCGTCGCGGTAAAATATCGCGATAGAGTTCGAACTCGAAGGGAAACCGTTGGATTTATCGTTTGGAAACGAGAAACAGTGCTTCTGTAGAGTGTAAAGCTGCTCTTGTTGAGACTGACAGTCGGAGACATCTGCGACAGTCGTCCTACTTTGGGATATAGGCTGCGGTCGTACAGCCGAGAAGCGACGGTTTGATGCGGATGAGCTCGGTTGAACACGTCCCAAGGTGGATCGATCGATCGTGGTCTGGATAGGATCTACCGAGGCATCTACGCTTATCTAGATTGAGTAGGTAGGATATGTACTTAGTAAGAACCTAACTGTGTGGTGCGGCGCAGTCCCTCCATAACCTCTACCGTATAACAATAATACAACCACTATAATGGCATTACCTAACAGCAGGTACCTACCTACCTACTTACTTAGGTCATTACATCCTTTTTGGTGCAACTTGAAAAGTTAGGTACGGTACTACCGTGACATAGATTAGAAATTATACTTTGATTCTTATTATGAAGTTGAACGGTTCCAGCCCCAAAACGGTCCCAACAGTTTCATCTACCTAACGCTTTAAAGGCTCGGGCTCGGACGTCGAATAGTCGGTCACGACTTTATTATTTAGCAATCATGGCTAAATAACCACCCTAGTAATGGTAGAGCCGCGTCCCGTCTCCTCGGCCAACTCGGCGGGAAGTGACTCGAGTTCTGCATGCGCCAGTTTCTCGTCATAGTCTTGCGCATGCTCGAAGTCCACCAGACGGACACATCCACGACCACGTTCTTCAACAATGAAGTTATACCGGTTTACATCTCCGTGCACAAGTCCTAAGTCTCCTAGCCCGTGCAGCCTTTTTAACAAAGCCGCGCATTGCGTTAGGTCATCTGAGCACGCAAATCTGCCTTCTAATTTCTCCATAAGGAAGCCCATCACGCGGCCATCCTCGGTCAAGTGGCCCAGGAACTCCGGCGCAAGAAGAGGGGGTCGTTGGGTTTCGGTCAAGACGCAATACGCCCATGTCTCGCGGGTGAGGCTCGGAATCTGCCACTCAAAGCAGGCGATTTTGGCGACTGCTGCTCGACCTTCATAGAGCGTCTCAAAGACACCGGATCTGAGGCGTTTTATGCGCGGCAGGGACAGCACGTCAATCCGCTTCTCATGCCAGGTAAATGTTATCTCTTGCAAAGGATCCTGGTCGGTAGTTACAGCGAGAGAGCCATCCTCGTTACGGGCGAGTTTAATCTTTCTCGATGGCATATCTGACAAACTGGGCAGTTGGGGGAGGAGGAGGTAGGGGCGGCACATGGTGTCTTCATCGAAGACATCAGTGGAGATGGTTAGGTAGTAGACATGCTGCCCACTGCGAATGCGGTACATCCCTTCCTCGTCAGAAATCTCTTGAGAGAGTACTTCTATGGAGTCAGTTAGGACAGCCCTCGTCGTGTCCGGCGCAATGGTAGGCATTGTAGTAGATGGTGGTTCTTTCTTATGCAGAGCATAAATGGGAGTAAACGACGAGCGGGTCCATCACTGAGTAGCTGACCATTTCTTGACCATTTCTTTACCGGCGCTTGGAGATAAATATGTAGTTGGTAGAACTCGTTCCGATTCGGATGATGGCGCAGCCACTACGTTCATCTGCTGCACAGCCACGTGAGCGAGACTATTGGGTCCCGGTATATGGTTCTTCTGTAAAAACCAGGCTGACCTGTTAGCGCTTGGAGATAAACATGTAGTTGATAGAACTGTTTCGATTTAGATGATGGTCGGCCTATTATTCGTATGTGTGTTGGCTAAGCCACTTGGTTCGTTCTGCCCAGGCGCCGTACTAAGTAGATACCAGGCTGACTGTTGTCGCTTAGCGGTTTAGCCTTCTTTGATCTTGTTGATAAATGGCATGCTGCTTGATATTTCTAATACTTACCACACACTTTTCTCCGCCCTTAGCTTTGATATTAGTAGACCCTTTAATACAGTTAGAGTCACGGCGTTATTGTTGGTAGTTGATATTATTTGTAGCCTGCTTGAGCGTGATGACAACGAGACATGTTGATCAAGCCGTACATGTATAAAATGCCAGCCAATGTTCGTAAATTCATTCTGTTGTATAATCGACTTCAACCGCCATCCAACCCGAACACCTATCCAGCAATAAGAACACCGAGATACTATTAGAAAGCGCTGTGTTCTCTGTTGACAGGTAAGCAAAGCTCAATTGATCAAGTCTTCGAAGCCGTCACCATTCGTCTGACACTAATAGCAAACCTCAGAACTGCGTTATATCTCGAGCCCTCACACCAAGAATTTATCGCAACTCGACATGTGCACTCAGGTGTGGCATCTTTATTAATGCGGGTGTAGGAAGAAGGGCGAGTTCCAACAGTGTGATCGACTGTATGACGCCCAGTCCAACCTGCGATGTAACAGGACGAACACCCATGACCGAACTTCGCGTAACTACTGTTCAGCGCATATGCCGACGGAAAGCAAGGCAAAAACAGAGTATACCGGGCGTCGTCAGCGGAATTGATATATGAAGCTCAGTGAATTCATTCATTGTGGGCAGCCGTTCGCAGGGGGTCGGCGTCGAGCGCGAGTGTGAGGCAAGGGTTATATGAGTTATGTACGGCAGTGTGTTAGGAATTTGTAATAAATTTTGAGATTGTGATATTCCAATATTGCCAAGACGATGATGCTCGCTCAACCTTCTTGCACCCCCTGACCAGCAAGCAACTGTTGTGCACCATAGCAATGTTGGATATGCGCGGAAAGCCTGATCCTCGAGTGAGCCCGCCTGACCATGCCAAATAGTACACGATCGGGGTGGCAATTCGTTGGCACCATGCTGGCGATGATGCAAGCCGGTAACCGGCTATCTTGATATTGCTTGTACGTCCATTCGCAACCCTTGCACCAAAGCCCGTGTTCAACGACGTCTGGAGTAGTAAGTGAAGGGAATGGGATGGATGCCATGCCAAAATAGCGGTCGACTCCATCATTGCCTTGATCCAGTATCATTAAGGAATCTAAACACGCAGAGTCCAAAAATATAGCTTGTAGGTATCTAGCCTCGTATAGAGTCTGCCTAATGGATTTTTTGTGTGAAATAGCTTGCAAAGCATTTCCTGAGGATCCGTGGATTGACATCACAAGCTCTTTGGCAGCGCTTACGCTGACAAGTTTGTATGATTTCTGCGTAGACTTGCATGCGACCCCATAAGTGCCAGGGATGCTGAACATAACGGGCAATTGCTGGACCATCTTGGGCGACAGTGCGAAAGTCTTGGCGGCAGTTGTCAGGGAGACCACCCGTCGTGTTGGTTTGGCGCGCAGACATTGCCAGCAACACCTTTCGCAGGTCAGGAGGAATAGGTAAACGCCATACTCTGGACACGTTGCACAACGCTCGTTTCGAAGAGCAATGTGAAGTTCAGATGCCGAATGAAGATGAAGAAGCTTCGTCTGACCAAGGGCTGCCAAGGTGTGTGGTGCATGTTTTATTACATCTCGATATGCGGGAAGGGAACATAGTATATTCTTCCCTTGAACAGAAACGCGAGAAAAGCGAATGGTAGACTGGAAATCGAGGTTCCTGAGCACCTCGTGTAGCAGTTCGACTGGCAGCCTGTCGAGGATACCAAGGGACGAGGCGCGGTTTTGGAGGGTTGCTTTCATGGGTTTCGGTGAATCAGAGATGGTAATCATTGAATAGAGCAGATCTCTTGGCCGATAGGAGAGACGAGAAAGAACATTGGTAGGAGTATCTTGGTACGCCATACCTTAGGCGTTTAGATATTGGATGGCGTTCGGCGAAAGATGAATGTCTGGGTTGACGCTGTCAATCCTGGGAACATGGCGACTATTGAAACCAACGCTGTTAAAGTGCCGGATAAAATATAAACTGTCAACAAACCCTTGACCCTTACCTTGGTACTAACTAGTCTATATCCAACAGTTCGAAATTATGTAACCTCAGCGGTTCTCCAGCGATTCCATCCGTGGTTTTACATGGTGCATGGCAATCTACTTATGTATACCATGGAGATCTGTCAACGCGCTGTCGTTTCTCGCGCTCGTGGATTACGCAGTTCGGTACAAGTTCCAGCCGTCTCATAATCGACGCTAAGCCCCAATTGGTCACCTTAGCTGCTAATGCGCCACCGGAACCTACCTACTACCGATGTTCAGTAGGTACGGAGTACAGGGACTGCGCCGCACCACACAGTTAAGTTCTGATGCGGGGTAGCAAGTAAGTACAGTGCAGCAACATCAGTCTAAGTACCGGTAGCGTATGGTACTATGAGGTTTGTTTTGCTACATACCGCCGGTCCCCTAAGTACTTACCTAACGCATGCAAATCTACCAGAATTCAAACATGGTGTTGATAATAGTAGGCTGATCTTCGCTGCTGTGGTAGTTCAATAAAACATTGTGATTCGGTTCTACCGACATATATAACTATACAAATATACAAGATTTTCATATTAGATAGGGGGTATCATGTATTAAACGCACTGCAATGGATAACCGCAACATATCGTTTCTGGTGCCCACAGAGTAATCCCACGATCTCTCACACGCTCTCTCACTATATACTAACCATTGTGATGTAGGTAGGTTATGTCATGCCTCGGTGTCGACGAATTATTAGTAGAAATTCCCTTGCTGGTATGCCGTCTTCTCAATGGACTTCCATCTTCTTCATGTCCATGACAATATGAGCCTCGCTGTTTTCGTATGAAGCCTCCAAGATTGAGACGATAGAGAGTGCCAGCCATGTGTGTGCCAATAAATGCCAAGATCGTCTCGTTTTTCCAGAATGTACGGACTTGTAGAATTCAAGTCATATCTTGTTCAAGTTTGCGCCTCCTCTTCCAGGGTCAAAAATGAGGCGGCCCCGACTCTCGAGCTGCAGCCTCCGCGCGTCATTATTACCCCTGGATTACGTGATCCAGATTTTTCCTGCGTCGCACATCAAGTTTTAGGTTAGGCAGCGTCCCATCACCGCTTATCCCAGACCCAGAGCCAGCGAGGGTTGTGTTCTGTTTCAACATCTCCCAATGTTTCCTCAACCTCTCTTCGTCTACTACCAGCTCAAACCCAGCTAGAAAGCAGAAGCTGATTTCAAGCCTGGCTAACTCGACTTCACTCACGCCGCCGACCTTGGCAATTTTGGCATGCGGATAGCTGAGATCTTCCAACGCTTTCATAGCCACTCTCAGACCCGCGAGCAGTAACCGATGGCAGTTTCTCTTGGTTACGGGGATCGCTCGTTCTTCGACTGCTAGACGAAATATATAGTACGACGTCGCCAGATAGACGGCCGTCGACATGGGACAGAATCGGTGGATCCGCTGGAGGTAATTCTCGATGGTGATGGGAGGAGGCGCCTTGCTGAAGAACTTGCGTGTGATGGCGCTGTGCTGCAGATTCAGAGGTTGCATGTTTTCACCGATGACAATGTATGGCTGGGGTGTAGCGGCTGGCGGTGGAGGAGTAGGTGGGTGTCGCAGACGCACGCCGTCGACGGGTTGGAACTGGTTTGCGTCGAAGAAGCTCTGGGGAGCCTGTCCTTTTGGTCGGGGTTGGTTAGTAGATTGTTGAGCGAGGTTGGCAAGATTCTTTTCGGAATGCGATCGCACAATAGCGGCTTTTTCCTGCTGCATTCCACTCATATTCGGCACGGGGGGGCTAGTTGGCGGGGGCGTTGGCGGGATGTCACCAGTGACACGAACTAAGGACTCAATTCCAGCACAGAGCAGCTTCAGGGCGCTGGTGGGAGGTAGCTTGAAGAGATCGGCTGACGGTGCATTGGTCGGGACGACATGGAGTGGCGGAGGCGTTCGTGCCTGTGTGATCAGGTTCGGGTCCGTCGACGGAACGGGTCGTGGCGGTGGCACAGCTGGTATGGTGTCTGAATCTTCCCTCTTGATATGGACGGCATCCTGCTCGTTCCCAGCACCATCAGGTGTCATCGTCTCGTCTCGCATCTTTTGTCGCTATTTTCGATTGATCAAGAGCTTTGGTGGGCGGCCAAGATACACGAACCTCTACGCGGGTGATCGTGTAGGAGTAGCGCCTCGCAAGATATGCTTTAAATCGGTCTCATATGCCTCGTGTAGCCGAACAGGTTGTCTGACGCAGCCTTCGCTCGATACGATTCAACTAGGCTGGTTCCTCTGAAAATTGGTGAAGAATAGACGAGTCCCTCTTGAGCGGTGTCGTCTTGAATCTGGTCTTCGATTAACACACATCATCTCGTGCTCGGGACAAATCAAGCGATGGGCGATAGATCGTGCGGAGTCTAATACATCAAACGATGGACGGGGGGTCTAATCATGCTGATAATCGCTTTCATACAAGGTCGCTTAGTCGATAGGGCACCGAGACCAATCGGGTACAGTCGGGGGGTCGGAAGGGTGAATGGAAGTCGAAGTTTTAAGTCTCGTATTAGCGGGAAGGGTATATAGTGAGCGATGCCAATCGGGATGTATTAGAGAAGAGAGTCACCACGTATGGACGAAGAATAAATGATGTGGTTGATCAATTCCAAAAGAGAGATGCCAAAGTGAAGAGGGCGAGACGCTCCTGACGGGTGATCTTGCTTTGTTACTGTAATTGATATTACCGTATTAGTAGACCAGTACAGCAGTCGGTGGTACCACCTACAGGTGTGCTTTGGCAAGGTTGACCCCGCCATGGATTTAAAAAAGAAAAACGGTCTGGCTGTGAAACCAGGTCACTCGGGTGGGGTAAGACAAGGGTTCTGGAAATGGCAGGGGTTAGATGCATACTCCGCGCTTTAGGTAGGCACATACCTAAGCAAGTACCTACCTTACTTACTACCTACATGTAGGTAGGTACCGAGGCAGGTAGCAAAAAAAACGTCAGACCCACCACCACCACCACTACTGCTACCACCACTACTGCTACCACTACTGCTACCACTACCAATACTACTTATAATTCTCTACTATATAGGCTATTAAACGTACTTAATGCCAAAGGGAAATGTATAGGTCGTTAGATAACAGCGTTTTCGGGCTTTAAAAAGACCTATACAAGTGGTGGTAGTAGTGGTGGGTCTGACGTTTTTTTTGCTACCTGCCTCGGGTACCCAACGATGCAGTGTACTGTACCTACTGCCATGTACCAGCGTAATACAGCAGCCCCTGTTGGCCAGAGCCCTTGGTAACTCTTGTTTCTTCATCAAATTTCGACTCCCCGTGACCATGTGCAGAACATGGGGTCGCACTTCAAGGCGCCTAGATTTCGAAGTCTCGGTTGGCACTCGGTCAATTCGTTAGTTTAACTCGTCACATCTTTTGTTAGCAAGTGGGTTGGTGACTTCACTTATCAAAATCGAGAAACCAGAAACAAGATCTCTATCAAATCCAGTTGAATCTCCATATTACTACTCTACTTTCGCCAGGAGCAAACACGCCGTTTCGTCGGATCAACAGCCTAAAGTATGCAGCTATACTTGGGCAGAACTTGGGCTACTATCTAGGTTAGGTAGTTTTCCCCAAGCCCCTGTTCTGGAACATGCACGAGGAGAGACCGTATCGAATGAGGGGAAAGCAAGTACCAATTATCTCGCATCGGTGGACGCGCCGGTTAGATAGCATGCATATCGCCGCATTCTACACAGCCCCAATGGGTTTGTATATCAGATCACGTACTGCGTCGGAATCGAAGTCGTCACCGATGTGACTGCTACAGTCTAGATCGAGACGGCTTCTATTTGTCTCCATGGCCATAGCCTACTAGATGGATATCGGCATTCCCCACAGCCGGGAACAATTGGTCTAGACCGCGTGAAGCAAGGAAGAAATGAATTCCAGAGCAAGGTTTCAAGAACTTGGATACTCAATGGTTAACCTATCCAGGGGCTACGGAAACATCCGCGCTATCGCCATCTTTGCGGGACTTTTAAGATGATATTCCTACAGCCTCAACATCGATGACGAGCTGACTAGCAGTTTGGGGTTACTTTGCAATCTACAACATCCAAAGTCAGCATCTTCCCCGTACGGCTAACCCAAAAAAAGAAGCCAAGAACGTGAAGGCCTAATAAACCGAATTGGAGATAACCAGAACAAGAAGGACAGTAATCGGGCATTAATCAACTCACCTATGACTGCAGACAGTCCACCTTCAACAGCTTCGATAGCTTTCTTGAGCGTTTCTTCTAATGCATCAACCTTGTCCACTTTCGCGGCGAAGAGGTCTCCTCCAGCCGCTGCTTTTGCAATGCCCGAGAAATCGGGAACAGGGTCAAAAGATATGTTGATCTCTTCATTACTTGCCGTGGACCCCAGACCTTCGGGATGAACAAGTAGCAACGACTTCCGCGGCGCATTCCACCCTGGGTCACTTAGGTTAGCTCGGCGAAATCCACCAGAATGGAAGAACTGACCCTTGTTGTTGAGTACGATTGTTAGTATTGGGATCTGATATCGCTTGGATATCCAGTATACACTACCTGGCACCGAGAACAGAAACGTGCCATCGCCCACAATTTGCACCACAAATTTGCCCTTAGCACCGTGCTCGACGACCGAGGCCAACTTAATACCTAAAGCGCCGCCTCCAGACCAACCGAGCCCACCCCCACCGCAGTTGATCCACGAGCCTGGGAGTTCCGGCTGCAGAGCATCATGTACGAAGAAGGTATTCGTCACAGCTTCGATGGCCCAAATTGTATCTTGGGGACAGAATTTCCTCAAAGTATTGCACAAGTGTCCTGTTCCAAATGAGCCATCTGCAGCTGGGACGGCCTTTTCGGAGATGGTCGCTAGGCGCTTTTTGTATGATGCCTGTAGTGCTTCCCATTTCTTATCACTGGCTTCTGCATCGGCATGGGCCGCAAGGTCTTTAGCAGCCTCAGTGATCTGCTCAATGGATGTAAGCGCATCGGCACGGTAACGGCGCTGAGCAGGTACGTAGGCAAGTGGCATCATATTCTTGAGTGGATCAACGTCGATATGGAAGATCTTGATGCCTTCCTTGGGTTTGCACTGGGTTGGAATCCAGGGAACATCACAGTCCAGAATAAGAATGGCGTCCGCCTCTCTAATCGAGTCGTCGTTGCCGAACCGCAGCCCAACCCAGCCTGGATGGGAGGCAGGGAAGCACATATCGCTACCACCCGTGTCTAGAACACGCAGCCCCTTTATAGTATTTGCCAACTCAACAAGAGCACCCGGGGCCTTATGGTTGCGGCCAGAGTAACCAGTAACTAGCAACGGTTTCTCAGCGCCTAGGAGGGCTTCCGCGATTGCCTTTGATGCCTTAGGCGGTAGTCCACCTAACTCGACCCGGTCCCAGAGTCCCTGGTCGATTGAATATGGTGTGATGTCCTCTTCCATAACCTCTCTCGCTCCGACTAAGTAAACCGGGCCCTGCGGATCGCTCCTAGCAAATTGCAGTGCTCGGTTAACCATCTGTTTGATATTCTTGCCCGTCTTGATCTCTGCCGCATAGCGACAGTATTGCCCTATGATCTGCTTCTGATCAGGGACGTCTTGGATCCAGTGAATGTATTCTGTCCGCGACCCGCGCATCTCTCCTTCGAGCGTAAAGGGGCTTAATCCGGCAAATACGAGGATGGGCGCACGACCCATGCTCGCATTGTGCACCGCTGCACCCAGACCTTGGGTTCCCACATCGACGTGAATAATGACACATTGTGGCTTACCACTCAATCGGGCGTAGCCATCAGCCATGGACATCGCAACCATCTAACACATTTAGTCAGCAACAATATCACGGCCAATCAATTTCTATCCATTTGGCTGACGTACCTCATTCGGACATGTGATGACGCGAGGAAATTTGCCCTTATTTTCTCGCTGACCCTTGACCATAGCCTCGATGATGCTGGGGTGGTCAGAACCCAAATTCACAAAGCAATGCGTGACCCCCGCCTCCCATAACGCCTCAAAGAAAGCAAATGACGCCGTATACATGGTAAAATATTTGGGAGCCAAGAAACTCGCTCATATATTTTTTAAAAGAGTATCTATATCAAGCAAGATGGATAGAATGTTTCACGTTTGGAGAAACCCAGCCAGATAATGGTTCTGGGATTAGAGGATTAGATTCCTATGCCGGCGGAGGGGCGAGAGGAGATACGATGCATTCTATCTACCTGGGTACGGTACCAGTAGATACGATTACCGAAGCCCCGGTTTTAAAGTTTGGAGGGGACTGCAGTACCGCAATGCTTGTGACCTATGTGTCGGGTGTCGTTTTCACTTGCAGATGCCGTGAACGGCTCCCGCTCGCAGGACGGAGGCACACAGCGGGCATACATGTAAGAGCGGGATGGGAGGGAAACGAGGGAGGGGAGCACATTGTGTGGACAAGGGGTCCTCAGCGGCCCCCAACGGCCCGCCATGATTTGCTCCATGTGGGAGGATCCTCCCGCTTTTTTTTTTGGAGATGAATCTGCGGGGTAGGACGGCTTCTTCCCTTGTCTTAAAACCTGTACTAGTTTACTTACTGGATTTAGATAGATGCATGGCGAAGAGGTACATGTAGTTTCTGTATCGGATGGGCCAATCAGAAGATCCTGCTGGGCTGCTGAGGCAGCAGGGGTATCATCGACATGATGGAAGTTTGTAAAGAATACCTGATAAGTTGATGTTTGCTCAACAAACATCGTGCGTCGACAAGAGAATAAATTTTCTTGGTCAACAGATCGAGATTCTCGACGTTGATGGGTCTTAGCGGTTCAGTTACGAAGAGGTCGTGAATGCTAACTTAGTGGTAGCGATATCGATATACGAGCTTCAAGTCAATAAGATATTCATTTCTTCACAAGAGTTGATTAGGTAGGTAAGCTTTTAATGTATGTTGCCAGCATGATAGTGCCGCCAGAGGCTGCTGCGCAAGCGTCTTATTATCAATCTCATTATTGTCGGCAAGATATGTTCGCAAATACTTGGGAATCGCAGGAACAATCAAGAACCACCCTGCTTCATGCACATCACTCAGCCGCCTGGTATGAAATACCGTACGTTTATAAATGAATAAAAATTATTTCAGCCATTCTGATGTTAGATCAGAGTTTCGTATGCATTATCATGATCACGCACCACACATGTAGACCACCCGACATAAGTCAGACAAGTAGATACCCTCAGTGATTCGCCCTCTCTGTCTTCCGGCGGTCTCGACTACCACAAATGGCCGCGCGTTCAAAGCCATGTGATATGCATAAATTTCCGCAAAGCTCTTATCACGCCTTCCACAAGAAGTCTCGTAGAATAGGAGCGTTGTATAATAGCTATTAGGTAGGTATGTCTTCAAAGATGATAATGAGGCGCCGCAGCGTGATACGCCACGTTTGTGGCGGGCTGTAGGTTTGAACAGCCTTCTTATTGGCTTAGCTCAGAGATATTTACCGATGCAACACCCCAGATTTCAACGTGCATTAGCGGTCTTATTGCCCTGGCAAACTCCGTCGAGTGCCTTATAAAACATTATATTGGAAATTTGATGCGATTACCATGTGGGTAGTCCCAAGAGCGTTGCTTGTCAAGTACGTACGCTATTTTAACCACTGTATGAACTACAATAGTTTTACGCTCTGCGGCGTTAATAAACTCTCAGGAGGTCAATGGTCAAAAAAACGGTACCTCTGAAAACCATTCGTAACTTATAGGCCAACCAAGTGGCTATGCTAGTGGCATCACGGTAACAGAACACATGGATAGCATGGATCCGCGGTTGCACGGCTACCCGCTTGGTTAAAAAAAAGCCCAACTGACCTGACGTCAACACCACTTTGAGAGGACAGTAACAGGTGAAGCCTGACCTAGGAATATGGGCACTCACGACCGGCTAACCAACCGGAGGCCTAAGCGTTGCAGTCCCGAATACGACCATGTCGTGCACGAACGCTTATTGGGCAAGGGATATATTCGGTATGGATGACACGGCAAGCAATCATACCCTATCCTTTGAACATTAATTCAGGGGAATTTTTGGAGCTGGTCATGTTTGTCATAGGTGTAGGTGCACACATATAAACAAAGATGGGCTTGCTGTTTCCACGTGCGCATGTGCTTACTTGCCTGCTGGCTTGGATACTTTGGTAGGCACCTCCTACCTATTCCTATAAAAGAGCTGAACGGTAAATTGCAGGTCCCACGGGAATATCCGTTGTCCTTCATGTCATACGCTGACGTGTACCTCCTTACACCTTCTCATTTGTTTGCATGTTTGCTTTTAATACATGAATTTCGAGCCGGCCATACTGCAAAGTTGTCTCCGGTATCCAAGGTATTAATACCTACCTACAAACAACTGCGATCAAGCCCCTATCATACGTCTCTAGAGCATCGATATGGGGCAATCTCCGAGCAGCCCCTTAGCAACGTGTCTAAACACCGTGTGCAATGGCCGCAGCGACTGCGTTGCTTATCCGAGTGACCCGCTGTACCAGCTTTCTTGGGTCAACCGATATAACCTCGATCTCCCCGTCACACCGATAGCGGTGACCCGCCCACAAACGGCCCAAGATGTATCTGGATTTGTCAAATGCGCGGCAACCAACAATGTCAAGGTTCAGGCGAAATCGGGCGGACATTCTTACGCGTAAGACTTATACCCTCCCAAGCGTCGTGGTCTTAGTAGTCGCTGACTTGTAATAGAAACTACGGTCTGAAATCAACGCTCCTCGAGTAGAACTACGTTATCGAATGAGATCTAATACATGGTGATAGGCCTGGGTGGTGAGGATGGTGCTTTGGCAATCGACCTGTTGAATTTGCAAGATTTCTCTATCGATCCGGCGACATGGAAAGCAACAATAGGAGGCGGTACGAAACTCGCCGACGTAACGAAAAAGCTACATGATAACGGAAAGAGAGCTATATCTCATGGAACTTGCCCAGGAGTTGGTATTGGTGGCCATGCCACCATTGTAAGTGTATCCTCATATACTATCGGCATCGACATTAACGGATTCGTGGTAGGGAGGACTAGGCCCAACGTCGCGCATGTGGGGTTCCTGTCTGGATCATGTCCTCGAAGTTGAGGTTGTCACGGCGAATGGTACCATTCAACGTGCCAGCGAGAATGAGAATAGTGATCTTTTCTTCGTAAGTCTACTGCTATGCAGGGGGCTTAATTCATACGAAGTTCTTTTAAACTGACTTTAGGCAGGCAGTGAAAGGAGCCGGTGCAGGGTTTGGCATCGTCACCGAGTTTGTCGTCAAGACGCATCCTGAACCTGGCGATGTAGTTCAGTACTCTTATTCGCTCTCGTTCGGAAAACATGCCGAAATGGTCCCCGTATTAAAACAATGGCAGGATCTCGTCTCCGACCCGAATCTCGACCGAAGATTCGGTACAGAATTCGTCGCTCACGAGCTTGGAGCTATCATCACTGCCACCTTCTACGGCACTGAGGATGAGTGGAATGCGTCCGGAATTCCGCAGAGAATCCCCACAGGGAAAGTGTCCATCGTTATCGACGATTGGCTTGCTGTCATTGCTGCACAGGCTGAAGATGCTGCGCTTTATCTCTCGGATCTCCGTTCCGCTTTCACGGTTCGGAGCCTGGCGTTTACCGCTGAAGAGACTCTATCTGAAGATACAATAACCAAAGTGATGAAGTATCTCGATGATACAGAGCATGGTACGCTATTATGGTTTCTGATCTTCGATGCTTCGGGAGGTGCAATCAGCGATATACCGATGAATGCCACTGCCTATTCGCACCGAGACAAGATCATGTTTTGCCAGGGCTATGGCATCGGTCTCCCGGTTCTTACCCAGACCACAAAGGACTTTCTAAGTGGACTCATCGACACCATCCAGGCTGCGTCAACACAAACCTTGACGACTTATCCTGGATATGTCGACCCAACATTGACGAATCCTCAGCAGTCGTACTGGGGTCCGAATCTAGCGACGTTAGAGTCCATCAAGGCCAAACTCGATCCTAATGATTTATTCCATAATCCACAGAGCGTAAGACCAGAGACTTAGGAATCATGGATGGCGTCATGGATGGCACAGGAATTTTAATATTTCGTCTGGTACTCTTTTACTAGTCTTCACATTGAGGTCGATACCATAGATGTGAGTTTGCTTTGAGAATTACCAGTCGGCCTTATACCGACGATTTCATCACTACTCATTCTCGTCTACTCTTTTCTTGATTTTTGAAGTGATATTGACTGGCCTCACCTTCGGGTCTCATCGTACATTACAGTCTAGCTCCTCACCCGGGTAATGCCTCCCCGGCCAGTACCCGAGCTACCCCGCAAGAAGCTTACTTGCATATCAGTAGACATTAGGCTCGGTAGATTCTGTATTCACGACCTATTCTTCCTCCAATCATGAGATGCAACCAACTTTATTACTTGATCTGTCTTGACTCTTCTCTTACAAGGTGTATCAGTCACGATGCTTATAAAGCCTAGTAAACAAATCACTCGCGAATGCGAGAGAAATATCAATGTTTTCAAGAAGCACCTGAAGTAGCACGAAGATGCTCTCACTCCTATTAGCTGGAGCGGCAATTCTGTTGCCTACTCTTCCATTGGTATCGTCTCTCGGCTTGAACAATACACAAGCCCCAACAGCTAAGACGATCAACGGAACATACGAGGGTCTTTACCTCCCTGACTGGGACCAGGATGCTTTCTTGGGCATACCATATGCACAACCACCCGTAGGACAACTCAGATACCGATGGCCATTATCTATAAACGAGTCGTTCGACGGAGTCAGGAAAGCGATTCAGTACGGCTATAGCTGCATGCAATACGGGACGAGTTTCAATCTGTCGGAGGACTGTCTGACCATCAATGTAATCCGTCCTACAGAAAGACCAAAACAGCCACTCCCCGTTCTGGTCTGGATATATGGTGGAGGTCTGTACACAGGCAGCACGGCCGATCCCCAGTATAACCTCTCGGGTGTCGTGCAAGTCAGCCAGGAGGCCGGGCAGCCCGTCATCGCCGTCAGCATGAACTACCGTCTGGGTCAATGGGGCTTCCTCCAAACGCCACAGTTACTCGCTGAAGGATCTAGCAACGCTGGACTTCTCGACCAGCGTCTAGCACTCCATTGGATTCAGGAGAACATTGCTGCGTTCGGCGGCGATCCAAGCCAAGTAATCGTATGGGGCGAGAGCGCCGGCGCCCAGAGCATCGCGTACCATCTCTTCGCCTACGACGGCCGCGACGACGGGCTCTTCCGGGGCGCGATCCTCGAAAGCGGTGGGCCTACCGGTGCACAGGTCGAGTCGCTAACGTGGTATAACACAGCAGTAGAGAACCTAACGCGAACCGTAGGATGCTGGGGCGTCACCGACCAACTAGCCTGTCTCCGCGAAGTCGACTCAGCGACGCTCTTCGCAGCACATCCAAGCGTGGTGTGGAATCCCCTGTTAGACGGGGACTTTCTAACAGGGTATCCGAGCCAGCTGATGCAAGAAGACAAATACGTCAAGGTGCCGATCCTCATCGGCGCCAACACGGACGAGGGCTTCTCCATCTCCGGGACCTTGAACACCGAGCAAGACATTTTCAATGCCATCTTCTACTGGCGCAGCTACGCGCTCACGCCGCCGACGGTGCGCCGGCTGCTGGAACTGTACCCGGATGACCCGTGCCACGAGCCGCCGTACGCCATCACGAATTGCACGCGCGACCTGGCCAAGGGGTACATGTGGCGTCGCGCGACGGCCATCGGGGCGGACCTCGTGATGATCTCCGGCCGTCGCCGCATGGCGGAGCTGTATACGGGGGTTGGTCTGCCCGTGTATAGCTACCGTTTTGACCAGCGGCCGTGGAACGCCGACGAGTGGGATGGTGTCAAGCACTTTGTCAACGTGGCCTACAGCTTCCAGAATATATCCGGGCTGCTGGGTCCCAGTCCCGAGTATGACAGCCATGTGCAGCTAGCTAGGTCCATCGGACAGGCGTATGTTGGCTTTGTCTACCATCTAGATCCTAATAGAGGGGTGGCAGGAAACAGCACGTCAAAGGCGGAGGCGCTTCCGAATTGGCCCGTGTATAGTCTTGATGCGCCGACAAATATGGTGCTGAATGCTACGGAGAACTGGGTCGAAGCGGATACTTGGAGGAAAGAAGGGATTGGGTTTATTACGAGACCTGAAGTAGCTAAGGAGCTGTTGTCTTGAATGTAGCCATTTATGGTATATAGATGTGAATATATTGATGAGTACGTTTTCAAGTCGCAGAATAGTAGTTCTCGCGTAGCCAAGAAGGGGCGGCGGAGAAAAAGAGGCTAGGCTTAAGTTTAATCAACGCAGATCAATACGGCGTCCTCTATGTCTATCCTTGTCATATCGCGCCCTTCGAACGCTGAAATGGAAGGCATCTTACATGTACTTGTTTCGACAAAGCTGAGGTATAAAACAATGCGCATTCACATGTAGAGTCCATTCATAGTCATATCACTTTAATCAAGAATCTTCACAATGACCACCATCAAATCAATCTTCAGATCCTTCATCGAATGCATCAACGAAGAAAGATGGCAGGACATACCAAACTTCGCCTCTTTCCCACTGGATTACAACGGAGAATACATTCGCAATCCAGAGGTTTTGACAGACAAGGTTAATGGCGCTGGGCATCTCAAGCTCGACATTGACGCCGTGACGGTGGATGAACAAGCACAGCGTCTGGGCGTCACGCTTGTCGCCAAGCCGCACCCCGTCAAATCCGCGACTGATGAGAAGAATCCAACACCAGCAGAACAAAGGCAGAGCATAATCTGGGCCGAGAACGGGAAGATAACTAAAGTTGCAACTCTAATCAACGACGATAAAGTGCAGCGCCAGCTCTTACAGCAGAACTACATCTCGACGCCCGACCTCATAGCAACCTATACTCCCGAAGCAGCGCAGAAGACACTCTCGACGCGAGAGCTAGAGGATACATACCTTGCCTATATAAGCTGCATCAACGCGCAGACGATGGCGACAGATCTGCCGCGCTTCTGCCATCCGCACGTCATCCACAATGCAAAGCGTCTCTCACTCGAGGAGTATCGACTCCTCATCCAGGAGGCGTTCACAGCCATCCCGGACATCGTCTTCGGGATCGACACCGTGGTGGCTGACGAGAGGGCCCAGCGTGTCGCTGTTCGGCTCCAGTTCACTGGGACACCGACCGGGAGGATCTCGGGCGCGGAACCTACCGGTCGTAGCGGTGAGTTTTTGTCTCGGTGCGTGGGCGTGAGTGTCGGGTTTTGCTGATCGTGTGCGCTTTTCGCTGTTCTTTAGTGCGTTTTTGTGAGTTTGTGACGTACGCCTTTCGAGATGGTAAGATTGATCGAGTATGGAGGTACGTCAATCTCGTCTTTCGTCGGCGTTGTCTTGGTGGAGGAGTTGCATTGCATGCTAACCGGTTCTCAGTATCGTTGATTGGGAATCATACCGACAGCAATTATAATTATTGCAGAAGTAAGGGTTATAGGATCGTCGGTGTCTTGAAGTAATTCTTGTTCTGCCAATAGAATCAAAGAATCTAACACATGCAAAAGGCCCGACTGGTTCGTCTGTTCTTAACGGGGTCCTGACTGCGACCCTAATGAGATGACGTCTATTGAAGTTAAGAAAACTAGCTATCTAAGTCAGCATGTAGAGTTTCATAACTTTTAAAGTGCACTCACTCAATTGCGCCTCCGAATATTCACCTTCAAGAAGAGCACAGTGCTTGGTGACTTGTCTTACCCCCAGACACGCCAAGTAGAGATAACTATAAGTACTAAGTATGTGACATATCGCCCAGCCCCTTGCCTGAATCAATCACTCGTTGATCCTTCTCTGACCCTGCCTTTGTTAGAGTCTGGCGGAGAATTCCACTCGTTGTACGCACATGTTTCACTGCACATTTAGCAATGGATTATTAAGAAGCTTGGACAGACCAATATGGACGGTCTCTAATAGCATTGCTGCATGCGACGTGATATTAGTTTCTTATATACAATTTCACTTCGTGTACACATGGGTAAGTGCACTTATATATTGCCGCGTTGGTACTGCAGCATTGCAGCTGGAGGCGTATTGCGATGAACCGCTGAGGTCGGGTGATACAGAGTAGTTTGCAGTCGCACCCGTGACAGTATGCCCCTTCGTGCTGCTTTCGTAAATATACTACACTTCATCACTGGTACTACTCCTTGTCGGGCACGTGCTGCTGCAAAGTGTACGGAATATACCGCCTATTGATGAAGATGTGATAACGGTTATCGATGTGTCACCCACTTCACGAGGCACCGACTGCTACTCTCTTTAGGGGTGGTCCCGAGGCCAAGGCAGCTCAAGCTCCCGGCCGGCTTGGGCAACGGAGAAAGACGCCATTCTGGGGCACGCCAAGAACAAATTGGGGTCTGGAAGCGTGGAGGTCTGCAGGTCTAATGCATTAGAAATGTCTCACTCATACCGTGTGCAGACCGAGCGGTTAGGTATCTTTTCTAGGCCAGTATCCTATGATGCTTATCCTGTTCTGTCCAGTCTAGCTACCTTGATGGCAACAGACAAGCGCGAAAGAACGTGTTGAAAGCAGGTACCTAGTCGAACGTCTGGGTCTGGTCTGGCTTAGCCGCCTGGCATCTTTTCCGCAATAGGGAGGTCCTTCTTCACTTCAGCCTCTTATCACTGGCATATCCATCTTGCCACAACTTGGGTCATTCTATTAAGCTATACTACCTAGGTCGCCTAGATGAAATACGTCTTGGAGGAGTTCGCACTCTTGAACGTGGTTACCACTAAGACATATGACAAGTACTTTTATGAAACTCAGGAACGATGGCTAAACTACACCATCTACTGCATGTCTCAAGAGCCTGGTCTATAGATTATCAACGATCACGATTCGGTATTCCTGCATCTCGCTGATCGTCGGTCGGATGCTGCCGAGGGTTAGCGCAGCATGAACTCTTCGTTCCGGGAGTGCGGCATCCAAATGATAAACCTCATAGGCAACTAAACTTGCGCTAGGCCATTCTCTCTATGAACCAGTAGCGAGTTGCAGTCGCAAGATCTAGTTACGCGTTCTAGAAGCACTGTCAGCTGAGGACCAGATTCTTGGCTGAAAAACTAGGCGGTAGCTAGACATATGTGCACTAAACTACATTAGGAATGTGAGGTGAAAGAGTAAACGTGCTGTCACGATCTATTGCATTATTCACTTGGCACCTCCATCAAGGTATTTTACCGATATCACCAATACTGCTAGGAGGCGAAGTAAAGTAACGAGCAGTGATGTACGGGCGCAGGATAAGCAAATGGAAGGCTGCATCATCCGAGACGAGTTGCATTGTATCACAGCAATCGAAGACATTATGTCTCGGGCAGCACTGCTCGGGATATACGCAAAACAGGGTTTCTGACCAGGTCTTTGCCTTCATGTAAAGCACTCAGCCTACGCCGTGTCGCAAACCAAAGATGAGGTCTCACTGACAACGAGGCTCCTCCACAGAGGTCAAAACCAGCCCAGAACAGCCCAACCTGCAGATCGAGCGGCACAGAGAATGAAACCGTGCAGCTCGCCATTGGCGTATCCGTGTTATCCAACCTCTGGTTCGCAGCAACAAACGGCAGTGATTTCCCCTGCCAAGCTCGCATCGTGGGGTTCCTTGGCGATCCCACCTCAACCCTGGCGCTCGACCGGTCTAATACTACAACGGAAGCTGTATGGTGGTTATCATGGACTGCATGGCATGCGCGGTCCCAACCCTAGCGAGATGCGTGATTCCGAGCTTCAGTTGCGTCGTCGCGCGGTGCCGCGTTCGTTTAATTTGTACCGTAGACGAGACATACGGTCAGAGTACAAAAGATCATGGCCATCCCGCCCCCCTGAGGAATGAGGGAAGCGTGGTACTCTTAATTCCTCGAGTCCATTTGTGTCCGTCTCCTCCTTTCTCGTTCACGCATCTCTTTGT
The DNA here is from genome assembly GCA_022385695.1 of Xylaria arbuscula. Lineage (NCBI taxonomy): Eukaryota > Fungi > Ascomycota > Sordariomycetes > Xylariales > Xylariaceae > Xylaria > Xylaria arbuscula. The sequence goes on along the minus strand of MU279356.1, from coordinate 753,092 downwards.
GTGTTCTCTCTTTTAGGCGAGCCGCCTGTCAATCATCATGGTTCGCACTAGCTTTGTGCTGTCGCTGCTTGCCAGCGCGGGAAGTTTTCTCTCGGCTGAAGCCACCAGGCTCCCACCTGCGAAGCACCTCGCTGGCAGCTATGTGGTTGAGTTCGAAGACTCTACGGTATGTCTTTGGTATTTAAACTTCTCGATGTAACTTTCTGATTATGTTTGATTTGGACAGGATGCCTCCGACTTCTTCAACCATATTGGCTCGAAGGCAAAGACGCGCAGTAAGTAATGCCAATTCCTTCCATGGTTTCATAACCACTTAGTTCGCCGTGCGTCTGCTCCGTTGAAATCCTATACATTCGCTGGAATACTCCCAAGGGTGTTATTCCTAGACTTATCGTTGGCTTACAATTCTTCAGAGAACTTCGACTCCTCTCTCTTCAGGGGCGCATCGATCCAGTTCCACGATAAAGAGTCTGCCGCAGACGAGGCCGCGGCGCTCACAGACCTAGCAAGCGTCAAGCGCGTATGGCCAACTCGACTTTACGACCTCCCTAAGGACGAGGTGGTGTGGACGGGCAAGACTAAGGATGCAAGTGCCGCTCACAGCGCTATCAAAAGAGCAGTGGCCAACGACACTTTCTCGCCCCATGTGATGACCCAGGTGGACAAGATACGAGCCAAGGGCAAGATTGGCAAAGGCATCAAGATTGCCGTCATTGACACGGGCATTGACTACACTCACCCTGCTCTGGGAGGTTGCTTCGGCGCCGGCTGTCTGGTCTCTTTTGGTACCGATCTTGTCGGTGACGATTACACTGGTTCCAACACTCCTGTTCCCGATGCTGAGTAAGTCGATCCTTAAGTACAGAGGGTGGGAGCGAGACATGTGAGGGTGTGCAAAGCTAACATCGAGACAGTCCCTACGATGGATGCGCAGGCCACGGAAGTCACGTTTCTGGTATCATTGCGGCGCAGACAAATGAATACGGCTTTACAGGTGCCGCTCCCGGCGTCACCCTCGGCATGTTCCGAGTCTTCGGCTGCACAGGAAGTGCCGCCAACGATGTCTTGATCGACGCGTACCTTAAGGCCTTCGAAGCTGGTGCCAACATCATCACTGCGTCCATCGGAGGTTCATCTGGCTGGAGCGAGGATCCTTGGGCTGTCGTGGTGTCACGAATTGTTCAAGCTGGCGTTCCTTGCACATTGTCTGGTGGAAACTCTGGAGCAGAAGGCTTGTTCTACGCCAGCACGGCGGCGAACGGAAAGCGGGTTACTGCGGTCGCTTCTGTTGACAACATACTTACGCCTGTCTTGCTGACTGATTCGTATTTCAGCGTTGATGGTGGTGCTCAGCAGACATTTGGTTACGTCGTTGGCGACCCATCCAACTGGGCTAATGTCAGCCTCCCCCTATGGACCCCAAGCTTCGATACCACCCAGGCTGCTCAGGCCTGTGATCCATTCCCTGCCGGTACACCAGACCTCTCCGGATATATTGTTCTTATTCGTCGTGGTACCTGCACTTTCGTTCAGAAAGTTACAAATGCCGCCAATGCAGGTGCCAAGTACGTATTGTTCTACAACAATGTCCCAGCTGGAGCTACAGGTCCTTCTGTAACGGATGTCCCGGCGATTAAAGCTGTTGGCATGGTAAGTTTAAGTTTCTGAAACCTCGTTGTATCATACTAACTTCCCAATAGACCACTGCAGCTCAAGGTGTATCCTGGGTAAACAGTCTTGCTGCTGGCTCCAAGGTCGTTCTCAGTCTGGTTGATCCACAGACCGCTCCAGTCTCGTAAGCTATTCCCGAATATGTCAGAGAGATATATTGCTAACATGATTCAGCCTTATTACTTCTAACAACACTCTGACTGGCGGCGCTGCTTCTACCTTTACCACATGGAACCCAACATATGAACTGGATGTTAAGCCCCAGGTAGCGTCCCCTGGTGGTAACATTCTGTCGACTTGGCCGCAGACGCTTGGTTCTTATGCCGTCATCTCCGGTACCTCGATGGCTTGCCCTCTTGTTGCCGGCATCTATGCCCTTATTGCTGATGTTCGCGGCACCTTCGACCCTGCTACCCTGGAAGCCCTGATCGCTTCAACGGCCAACCCAAGAATTTTCAATGAGGGTACCGGATTCTCCGATCTTCGCGCGCCCGTGCCACAAGTTGGAGCTGGCCTTGTTCAGGCTTATGACGCTGCCTACAGCACCACGCTACTTGGCAAATCATACCTCGCATTCAACGACACTGACCATCTTCAGAGGACGTTGACATTTACCATCAAGAACCTGGGTAACAAGCTCGTGACTTACCAGCTGGGTTCCGTGGGCGCAGCTACAGCGTACACTTTCTCTGACTCCATCTACCCTGATCTGTTCCCTGGGTTGGAAGTGTCGGACGAATATGCCAAGATCACAGTAACTCCCCCCAAAGTTACCATACTTCCCCACGGTACTGCCATCGTTGGAGTGACAGTAACGTCTCCAAAGATAAACAGCACTCGCCTTGGCGTCTACTCCGGCTACATTACCCTGAACGGCACGAACGGTGAGAACCACTCACTGCCGTACAACGGTGTCGTGGGTAGCTTGTACAACACCCGAGTCCTAGACACGGGCTACCTCTCCACCTCAGCCGATTCCGCCCTGAACCCCGTGAATGGCACGTCTTTCACCGTCTCCAAGGTCCCCACCGCTAGTGACACCATACCCGTCGCCGTCGCCCTCCTAGCCTTCGGATCACCTCGTGTCAGCATCAAGCTGCTACAAGTTAATGGCAAATCCACCAAGAACCTGGGTGATATCTTGGACTCTCCTTACTTGTACGCCTCCCGCGACCCGTACCCGGCCGGCTTCGATGGCCGTCTGGCTAACGGCACTTATGTGCCCGCTGGCCAGTACAAATTCTCCATTGAGGCCCTGCATATCTTCGGTAACGCCAAGAAGAGCAAAGACTGGGATGTCGCTGTTTCGGCTCCTTTCACTATCAGTTATAAATAATGTCTTGACTTGGCGGTCACCATTCGTAGGGTAGCCTTCTCAATCTGTACACAATTTAAGAATATAAGATATGCCCAACAAGTTGGCACACTATTATACCCAAGAAAATTGTTCCGAGTAGTGATAGACATCAATCATGCAATATCGTATAGTGTTTTATTACCCTGAGTGTATCATGTTATCAATCAATCCATTTACAATTACATGTGCCACACCATATATGGGTTGAATTTCATGGACTTGAGAGCCATGAGTTTGCACCTCAATGAGCTTTTCCTGTGCGTTTGCAATATTCAGCGCAGTGTCTTTGCTCATCTTAAAAAATTGGAAAATCAAACAAGAGTTTCTCCTCCTTAAAGTTAATTAAGGCCAAAAAGTTTAGTTAACCTGATGGGCAGCCGGTTCACAACCTCCGATAGAACGCTAAGCCCTATTAACCTCGTTTCTATACTATCTTACCCATGTATCAGTTATTAAAATGTTAGCGTATGCATTCAGGTGAAAATATTGGCTAACCAGCAGGAGCAAGCTTGACATCTGTAAAATTGTTGGATTAATAACGTTCAATGTTTGAAACATTACGTAGGTATTTATTTACATCCTCTTCACCACAACCTGCATCTAACAGCAGTGATATTGAACTCCAGTTTAGCCTCAACGTTTAACCACTTACACACATACGCATACAAACTATAAGTCTGACTGGACAGGTTATCCCTGCCTCGACAAAAATGCTTGCTTCCCGGTGTTGTCGCATTGCTGCATCTGCGCTTCAGCACACATCCAAAGCCGCACGCAGCAGCCCTACCAACAGAGCAAGGACACATGTACAAACAAGAAACATTATATCAGCAAGGGACTCACGATCGCCACGGGAAACCCAATCACCACGCGCATTGCGATACTCGACCACAGCCACAAGCTCGCCCGATGCTACCCTTCCCGAGAAACCTGATTACCTCAACGATGCAGAGTCGGCCATATGGGACAAGCTGACAGTCGAGTTTTCACCCACCGAGCTGATGGTCCAGGACATATCCGGCGGTTGTGGTTCTATGTACGGAATCGAGATTGCGTCCGAAAAGTTCCGGGGCGCAAATATGCTGAAGCAGCAACGGATGGTCAATGCTGTGCTCGGGGATGAGATGAAGAGTTGGCATGGTGTCCAGTTACGCACGAGAACTCCCTAATATCAGGAGTAGGAGCACGAAGAAAAAAATAACGGCATATGGTGTGTTTTGGAGCTGGAGGAGCCATGACAGCGGGGAGACCTATCTGTAAACCACCACATTTCACCCATACGCCGCATACGGAGCGACTAGTTCTCAACGACGTCCCTTTAAGACGCAAGCCAATGACAAACAGGCAGAAGAGGAACAAGACAGGAACAGAAATAGGGTCTTGTCTCCTGTACGATGTCACACGACAGCTGCCGTTCCTATTGTACAATAGTGTATATAGACAGGAACGTTGAGCTGAAACTAGGGGCTTCAAAAAATTATCAGAGATAATTTACGGCTGCTTCGGGTTTCAATGCCTATCCCAGATCAAAGTATCATTCGATTGCCGGCAGGATACCATGACAAGCAGCTCCTGGATGGACCATGATGCCTCAGACCAACATCAAATGTGCCGAATCCTGCAGTTCCTTCGGACTTAGTATCAGACTGGCGCGGCTAGGGAGAGGGCCCTACAGCTCCTGTAATTAATACTAGCGTACATCGTCATAACAGCAAGCGCCTGATTCCATAAGCCGGACATGCTGAGTGCAGAAATACCACTCCGCGCCCGCATCGGCAACAGCGCCAGAACACTAAAAGCAGGGATCCCCATTGTCTTGACAGTTTTAGATCTACGTTGACACTCAGTGGCGGGTAGCATTGCCGCAAGCAAGATGCTTCTTCGAGATGTCTCATACCTAAACGGTCTGTAAAACTCCGCGACCTGCAGATGTGCTGCTTAGCCCTGGAAACCCACACTGCAAGCTTTATGTGCTCTGTATATGCTCAAAGTAGGTAGTTTCGGCCGTTTGTGCGGTGTTATTCAGCAGCTGTCAAGATATAGCTGTGTTTGTCAAGCGCATGTAATGAATGGTCTTTCTGAGATTCAGCCATGAGCCATTTATCACTACCTACGATCTCGACTCTGGAATAAATGATACGTAAATATATAATCAGTACCTGGGGTATGCGGAGTCGTAGGCTCTTCATGCGACAACAAGATTACATAAGGATATTAATGGCGCTTCTTGTTAAAGCCTAGTCATTCACGGATGAGTCTCGGTGCCGAGGATGGCGCTGATGCGCGTCTTGTCGTAAACGCCGTCATCATTGTTGGGGCTTGGTGCCGACGTGGTCGGGGTCTGACTACCTCCTGAGAACATGTTCGCCTTCCACGCTTGTTCCTGGGAAATCATTGATAGGCTAGACAGACATCGGGCTAGGCTGAGGAAGGTTGGCTACGTGGTTGGAATTTCAAGGGAACAGACAAACAAAGGAACAAGAAAGGCAAGGAACAAAATGAACAAACAAGCAAAAGAACAAACAATCCCCGGTAAGTTAGTCACGAATGGAAGCGGTGTAAGGTTGAGACAACAACTGGATAGACGACTTGCTGTAGGCTGTCGATGGTCGATCGTTTCATATCGAAGGAGACCAGAAGCCAGGAAAACATTTTGGTCAATGGTGATGTTTGAGTCAAGCTTATTTCTATCTCCACAGATTTGTAATTGGTTTCACACACAAAGCCATACACATTTTTAGAACTGAGTTCGGTCACCAAGGTGGCCCCCAATATAAATTACACTTCCTGTAGCTCACCGCAGCTAGGTTGCATGTCATCAACGCCACGACTATATTAGGCTCTGGCAATAAGGCTGCTCACGGAGAATAATACACGTTGCAGACTATACAAATATGAGACAGGCTTGGCGCCAAAAACTATCTAAACCAATCCTGTGAACTCTTCGGCTATGTCGGTAGTACTTTCCCCAATATCTAGTTCTGATCGTGAAACGAGCCGGATGATCGGCTCGCTGACACCTTGCTCATAGTTTTGATATCCATCCATTGAATGAATGTTTTCAAGCCTAGTTGGATGGTGAAAAATTGAAACTGCTAATTGTTGTGAGAGGAAGACAAGTATCAAGTAATAGAAATTGTTACCGCGTATAATATCAGTGTGAGGTATATCTGCAGCAATAAAATACCTATAAATAACAATAACAAACTAACGGTAACATAATGCCTGTCAACTAGCTAGTTAGGTACAAAATTCTAATCCGTATCTGCTGTCTCAAGCTGTAGAGAAGAATTCTCTCAGTCTCTAGCTAGGATACTGTTTGTTAACAATCGAATATTATGTTTCTCCAAGACACAGTCCACATCCAGACCGCTCCTTGCATATTCTCGGGCAATTCCCCTCCAATTCCTGCTTTAATTCAAAAGTATCTACAGTGTAATACACGGCAAGGGCAAAAGTCCAGTACTCGCCCCTCGGTAACTAGTAGTAATTGGCCCTGTGAACTCCGGTTATCTCCAACTACTAGGATGTTCAGCGCCTGAGCCCTGCTCGTAGTCAAACTCGGGATGTTTGCTTTCCAGGTTGTTTTATATTGTGCTTCGTATTGTTTAGATTATAGGGATGAGATGAAGTTAACAAAGCAGAGTATCTACTACCTACCATCTGATGAATCCAACCCTCGCCCTTCTTTTTTCTTTTTTACTACTACTAAAATGACGTAACTTTGAAATGCGTGGTACTCTCACAATCCAACTATATGCCTACAAGTAGTTGAGGCTCATATGGGCGTAAGCATGTGGATGTTGTTTTGGTTTATACAACCCCTGTCGCTATTGCCTGTAATACCTACACAGAGTTGGCCATTGGTGATAGCAGCATACACAGTCACATAAAATGTAGTCTGAAAGATTTGAAATGCGTAACAATAAATAAATGATCTATTAAACGATTCCTGACCTTCTCTTCCTACTCGTTTTCTAAGCTTTTCCACGTGAATAAGACGAAAAAACGCTGTGAGGTAATTGAGAAGATGTTGTGCAGCTCCGCGTCATTTAGTTAGCAGCGTCGTACGGAATGTCTCAAGCGGTCCCCTGCAGAGAGACGTGCTTTTAATTTGATTACTGAACACTATTTACGCCTACGTTGCTACGTCCCAAATGTATATTTAATTGGCTCGCTGATGTCACCGGCCTTTGGAGGAAGTTTTGAGATTCATAACTCTTGTTATAGGTGTTTTACATACTTCGGGCGAGACTTAGTATAGCAGGAACAGGCGATACTTATCGTTACAAACATCAGGATTGTGGCTTCGAACCACTTTTCCCCATCATTTTGAACCTAACCGGAGATAGACATCTATACTCGGCGTAATGACTACACACTCATAAACAGCCCTGTGGCGTCCGGGACTAGTCCAATCGTGCAGCGTAGGGTTTCCCTCGACGCCATGGCTGAAGCTATGTGCATGGGACAGCCTCACCAGTTCTACGGAACTGGGACCGTAGCCTTGTTCACGAAGCTAGGGGTATTGTTGACGTCTCGAGATGGTACCCATGACCATACAGAAAGAAACCAGTAGAGTGGACACCTGAAAAAAGAAAGCGCACTGCCCCTGTGCGTGAGCACGGCAACTGTCATCAGCATGATAGCTCCTGGATGCCGTTAGAGTTGACTTCACCATACTTCCTACCAGGCGCGCAAAGCTTCACTCTCCCGCCGTAACCTCTGTGTCCTGCTGGATTCGGGCCTGGAGGCACCCGCGCCTCCTTACTTCCTTCCATGAAGGTTGTTCAAGGTACGACTTTTTTTCTCCACTAACATCCCTCAGCGTGATTCGGCGGTACTCATCCTCGTCGGTCTTGGGTTCTTCCTAGCCATAGATTTGGATTCGATCGAGTGACCGCCCCTTCTATCTCGCTATTCGATGAGCTTGGGGTCACTAGGTGTGTTGTCATCATGGTAGGCGGCTCGCCTATAAATCGAGCCGATGCCTCGACCATGGTTTACTCTCGAAGGCATTCAGACTTCGCACCGAACAACAGAACACTTTCCCCCCATTGCCTAGCTTCTTAGAGCTAAATTCCGCAAATATGCCCTCCGTCTCAGTCGAACCACCAACGCAAGTCCAGCGAGGGGCGGCTCTCTACCCCCCCTTGGTGGTTAGCTGCCCAAACAGTCAATACACCTTCTTTCAGGTCGTGCTCGTCGACTCTCGTGGACATGTCGCCGACCAAGGGCATCTTCAGGGCACCCTGTCAGCGTCTCCGCAGCTACTTGATTCTAGCGCGCAGAGTAGTCGTGGCCCGAAAGACTTTGCGGTTTTTCCCGACCTTGTGATCGGCAGATCTGGGACATATACGCTTCGTGTGGACGCCTACCAGATGGACTATGAGGCCATGCCCCCCACTATGTACCATGCCGCCGCAGTAGCCACTCGAGAGATCCGAGTCCGTTCCTCAGCAGTCGCTGGAGGACAACCATGTGAGTTCCGTCCACATCTCACAGGAAATTCTGTAACATCACACGTAGCTAATCATGATCGAAATTTTAGCGAACTCGGAAGCACGAGTGTTGGACAAGTTGGCCGAAGCTGGTTTCCCCATCCCATAGATCTGCTATTGGATAAAAGGGGACAAGACTGTACAACAGCATCATTGAAACTTCTACAGTTATACGTCTCCCGACATTTGGCAATAGAAAGTGGAAGACACAGGACAGTATCTTAGACGGGTCATTACAGTTTTATTTCATTGTTCTTTTTAGACCTCCATCTACTGAGACATATGTGAAGATGTTTACTCATATTGGTTCATGTGTCACGATATCTTCTACATGGGATTGTGTGATTTACTTGCACTAGGTACCTATTTCCCACCTCGGTTAGACGTGATGTTCGTGGCTTAGAGCGAACAAGAACTCACATTTATATGATAGCACGCGGTTTCCTGTAACAAAATGTAAGACTGCATCACCTTGCATATGTATGTTCCTCCAAGATTAGAATGGTACACTCTACTAGGACTTACCACGAGCTACCTAGTGAGTTGGGTTCGATTCCTAACAGCGCTGGTACTTTCGTTAGTTAGCATATATTTGGGTTGGTCGCGAGAAACGTTTGATATATCCTTGGCTGGATATTCCGGAGGCAATTACCCATATTTGAAAGGCTACATAGCCCTGGGATGCCTGTCGGCAACTTGTCGTTAGTGAGGCTCACTTACTGAATACAGATAGACACCATCTACTTATGAGGACAAGCGTATCTTATGTATAGGTAGTCTAGAACAGATCGACAGTCTCAAAGCCGTCGTCGGTACAGTACTATTCCCGTGTAGGTTAGAATATTGCGCATTGTCGAGCCGCTCGAGGCTACACTACAGGACGCCCAAAGTCGTACAAATTGTTTAATCAAGCCGTGCACGAAAACAGCCAAGTATTATTAGATCAGTCTAGGCTTGAGGGCTTGAGGGCTTGAGGGCCACTCATTGCGCATGGAACTTCTCGGTAATGTGAAATTAACAACCAATGAGCGGGTGAAGAAGCCAGGCAGAAAGTAAAAATTACTGATATTTTAGAGAGCGCAAGAACGGACTTAATTCCAAGTTGCCGATCTCACAGGTCGCCGTTCTGATGTATAGATCGTGCAGACATACCTGCAGGATGGAATCCAGTATGCATCTTTCGGAAGCGAGCCAGGGCCTCCCGGTACAACAGAAGCTTCCCTCCGAGCCACAGGGCTGATTACAAAAAGAAAAGGGGTTTCTGCCCCAACATTGAAGAGATCCGATCCCTTTCAATATCCCAACCAACGCTTAACTGTTCTAGGCGGGTACTCTTTCTCGCACTGGCGACTTTAGGTTTATCAAAAGGGAAATTCATATGGGAAAGTCTAATCTCTATCTAAATCTCATTTCCTATTGCCTCCTGTACTACATTCGATGGAGCTCTGGTAGAATTCGTCAACAGAAACGGGTCAACGGTTAACGTCCCATATCAATTTTCGATGTTATTCTAGTGATCTGCAGGACATTTGCTATATGCGGGTTGGGTGCCACGCTAGGAATTCCCATGCGGTTGTCCCCTGAGCTCGAGGATCCTCGTGGCGTATGAGCCAGTCTACAGGGACATACCTTGTAGTGCGCCATACAGATAATGGCCACACTACCTACCAGCCTTCCTTGTTACTATAGATTTATACGTGCGTAGCGATGGTATGAAGCTACCCTGCTTCCGCGAGATTCCCATCAAGCCACTCCTTAGGTAGTATATCTTTTTTCACGTCTACTAAGCAAGGATGCTAGTTAAAGCTATCGGTTTTCGGTTGGAATCGCTCTAACACGGACGGGCTTGTCATCACCCCAGCACCCGAGTGGCCCGTAGAGCTGCACTGCCTTACTTGGCGGACCTAACCCACGGTATCCGTCGTGCTGGGTCTGCTACCAAGCATTTGGAGACCGGGGGTATGAGGAGGGTGTCTGTATTCGTCTTCAAGCTGCGCTTTCCAGGGTACGTAGCGGAAGGCGGTATACGCGGCGCACCCTTCACGCGCACCTTGTCTATTATGGAAGGTTATGGTTGGGTTCAGCTCCTGACAATTGCTGGGGTGCGACCAGTGGATCGTAGATTGTGGGAAGTCTCGTGCTATATTCGATGGGCATATATTAATACCGTTGCGATGATCGGCCATCTCACCCCACCAATGGCTCATTACTGTAATGTAAATAGACCTCAAAATCTACTTCTAGAAAAAAAAACATACCATATCACATGTTTCTAGACCATGACACTACAGATTGTAGCGCAGGTGCATATGTCGGTATTGGAAGCGACGGTGTTACGTGTATCGATCGGTGCACTTTGTGTCATGAAGTACATATCACATTGGTAACAGAGATCTCGATGATGGCTTCGCGGAAGCGGTCAAGAAGCGAAGTTGCGCCGCAAATGACAGATTGGTCTCATTGGCAGACGATCTATCACCATGGAGCGATCGAGCACAAGATCCTTTAGGTCTCGATGTAGATTAAGTAAGGGCTATCTGAAAAGTTGCGTTCGGTTAGGATTCCGCGCAGTCTTTTTTTCTTATGCAACCATTCCGTTGAAAATGATATAATTACTCATGCTAATTTGTTTATGGAAATATTACCCGAAGTGGAAGTGAGCCTGAAGTACACCTTTGTAGAGAAATATGAATTGCGGTCACTATTGGAATTGAAGAAACTTGATAAAACAATTAATTGTGGTTGACAACTAGAGCCGTAGTCAAAATAGAATGCTTTCTATAGAGCAATCCGTTGGATGGGCATAACAACCCCTTTGATAAAGTAGTAACTAGACATTGTATACTAATGGTTTATCTACGAATTTCGATACAGCTAACAAATAAAACTTGTTGACCTTAGTGCTTTATTTTTAAGAATCCGCTGTTCGCTCTCCGTCACGAAGTACACAGAGTACAAAGAGACATTTGTATATGGCTGGATAATTGCCCACGAAGGTTTTAGGACTTTCGTGCAAAAACAAGTGTCTTTACCTATCTCCAAAGTACGAGGTTCCTGACGCTTTTGGTGCTTAACAGCTCAGCCTTGCGTCTTCCAACTAACCCCTGAAAGCAGATAAATCTAACCAGTTGAACAACAAAGCCTAACCTCAGAAAAAGAAGGAAATCTCTAAACGGCTAAGATTACTTTGCTATTTTATCTCGAGACGGCTAAAGAGGTAGTTGACCGGATGATGATGAGGTCCATATTTTGAATTACTAGTTATCCGTAAACGGAGACCAGGTGGCCTCGGCTCAGCCGGCAAAACAAAGACCATATGGGGGTCGCAAATAGTGGGAAGACCTACAGAAACTATGTAACGTGGCAATGAGTTAATACACCGCAAAAATGAACCAAAGACCAATTCTTATATAAATTGGTTGGCTGTCAAGTTGCGATAGGGGCGTGCGGCGTGCAGAGCCACCAGCCTAGTTTTCTACCGATTGGATTCTAGACATCTACAAATCAACCGGAAAACGAGTATCGGGGTCAATCATTCGCGTCAACCCCACCTTCTAGGCTCGTGTTCGAGCAGGCCAGCCTGATCTATTCACTAAAGATAATGCGAGAGCAACAGGTCAATGCTGTAGCCACAAAGGGGAGTGAATGTGCGATGAGATGATTATAACGTATTTATTTCCTTCAACTAGTCAGTCAAAGTGTCACAGGATTGTAATAAACGACCGATTCGTAGTAGCTACTTTTGTCCAACGATGTATACCAATTTGGTGTGTAGGTATTTAGCCCTCCATTATGTATTACTCTACTGGATAAGGATTCTCTTTTGGCATGGCCAATAGAGAACTCATCAAAGTTTTATAGTCGATAATAAAGATAAGGATAATTCCAACCTTGTAATGGACTATTTGGCTGGATAGAGGCCTTGATTCAGTAGCCATTTCACTGTTAATTCGTGTAGTAGGGCAGAAGCTCTCTGTAGCTATTTGTGTACAAAGAAAGAGAATATGTGGAAGGTATAGTCGACAGAAATGGCTTGTTAATTCGTATGTGAGAGAAATCCAAATGGGCCCGGCGCATATGTACTGTCTCTATTGTGTACGCTGCAGGAAGAAAGAGTGGCTGTGAAATATGAAGGTACGGCAAATGATGAAGTACGCTGCAGATTCGTTGGAGCAAAAGGAGCTGAGAAATTGCTTCCAAACATAGTGTACCAAACATTTTGATCTGTGCTCAAAATTAGTACGTTCCCTAATATGTTGAGCCCCCCTGATCCATAAACCAACACCCTATACCACGAACAGTGTCTCGGTAATACCGCTGTAGCGACAGTTACCATTAGAAACAGTAAATGCACCTTTAGAGCCTGTATCGTATCATGAGACATGGTACCAGTTGAAAATTATTAAATGCATATGACGAAATAGGTCGCAGCAGAAAAGAAAATAGAAGATAGAAGACGTATTTGAGATGAACGTAGCGGTTTTTGAGATGTTAACGTTTCATATCACGGAATAATGACGGATCCAGACACAGAAGTAAAATTTTCTGATAGAGTCTCGGGAGAAATGCGACTAAAATAGGTGCTAATGTGTCATAGCTATACGGATTTATGCCTGCGATTCTAGTAAGAATCTTGAGAGGGCAGATCAATTGCACGCTGTTTTAATATACCTATAGCTCCAAGAAAGTCAACTATTTGCCGAATATCACGGATACTATCGGGCAATTCTTAACCTATCTAGCTTCGCAATCTTTCCGAGATTTCCGCTTTCTAGGTATAAGTTAATCTGAACCTATTTTCCATTCACTCGATTTGATAAATGTTTTATGTATTGCAAACACAGTAGAAATAGGCTACTACGGTATTCGAATTAAAGTTACAAAGCTACCGGTAATTTTACCGTTTTGAATCTGAGAAATACCTCCTCAAAAGACCGATGCCATCTCTATAGGCCATGCAATAACATTGCTAGCCAGTATAAGTAGAGTCAAAACAACCAGAATAATATTCGTAAAGTGGTTTTGAGGTACCGGTATTCTTAACGCTTCTATCGCTTGAAACCGGTGAACTGGATACCGAATACAACCAACAGCTCCGCCCTCCGAGGGCACTGCATACTCTAACATACGCACTCTGAAAATCCCAACCCCCATTGACCACTTCCGGGGCATTTGCGGATCTTGAATAAAGACAATGCAGTAATGTTAGCCAGAACAAAGGAGTCAGTCCTCAGCTTGAGGCCCATAACTCTGAACGTTGGGGATATGCTAGCAGTGTAGAATACCTATCTGCTGTCGTCCATACCAGAACACTCAGCGAGCTAACCCCTATTATACCTATGGCAGTTTTACCTATCCGCACTGTGTCACTATTGTAGAGTGTCTTAGCCATCTAGAATAAACGGTTGGTAGACGGGTGAAAAATCTCCAGAACTAAAGGGTTGTGAAATGCTTTGTACTGTAATCGATGATATTTTGAAGAATTGATAACAATTTTAATAAGCTCACTTAGCCCTCGTATCATAAATTAAGCATTTATCTGTTAGGTAGTCAGGCGCGGAAGCTGTTGATTCAAGGTACCGAAGATAGATACCTGGTCAGTCCACTTTCTGCCTGGAAATCGTCATGATAGGATGGCCACTTGTCGGTCACACTTTAACTTATCATTATCTGGGCTTGGTGAGTTACGAAATTTCCCTTCCCTGCTGACTCCGCTGATCGCGTGACCACCGGAAACATCATTTGCCGGTGGCCCAAGATTTTATATATAGAAAGAAAGAAAGCGGACCTTCCATCCAGCCTTGTTGTCCAACTACCTAAAACAGTTTGTACGGTTTGTAGAAGTCCGACAGCGAATCGAAAGAGGCGTATGGTGAATAGGCACAACCGTATAGTGCCTTGATTCGAACCATAGTGGTTTTGCACTTCGTTGTCCGCTCGCTTCTAGCCATGCGTCCAACTACGAGTACGATCGCCACTGAAGATTCAACGCAACAACACCACTGGACGAATGCATGAGAAGCTGGACCATAAATATCTTGCTAAAGACTCGTCGCGTAGACACTTTGACAACACCCTGGTTGGATTAAGACTCAAGAATACTACTCAAGAATACTAGCAAACGATCGTAATCTCCCCGGATCAAGAGCTCGTCTTCAGCCTCGACTTAACCGATATCGCGAGTACCTTGCCCTGTATGCTCATATATACTCCATATCGGAAATCACACTCTCTCTCGAATATTCGTCGAAGCCTGCGCAATACCCTATAAACAACGAACCGATGGGAATATATAAGCCCGTACAAAGAGCTGGACTCTTGCGCAGGTCACTTCACCATGTCGGTTAACCTCCCCTTTCCGACAACCAAGCTGAAAGTGATAAATAGAGATACCTGCGTTTTTCAAAGGTTCGGCGTACCTTTCGACCCGTCTATCACCTCGGGCGAGACCCGACAATAGCATTCCATCTCTCCCAAAAGAAACGACAAAGATATTGGCCAACATCCCTCCTAGTCATCGCCGACTTCACTTCGAGCATGTTCTAAGAGGCAGTCTGGAGGGTCTGATAATACAAAAGATGATGAATCGAGCCGCCATCCGAACTACCCACCGATCATCTCAGGACCTTCCCGCCTAGCCTTGAGAAAAGAGAGTGAATATTTGCACGCCTGCGACTCGCATTCTATGGCACACAACGCGATCGCCATACCTTGATAATTCGAGACGTATTCTCTGCCATGTTGCCATGAATATAAATAACCAAAAAGAGGATATATTTAATGCATATACAACTGGCGTTGCGTTCACGTTTCAATATTCAAGTCGTAACTGCCTCTCCACGAAGTAAAGCTGGTTTTGGGGTTGAGCTCTAAGCGCGTGTTGGGCGTCAGTATGCCCGCTACAGCGGCCTACTTAAAGAAACTTTGTATGGAGTAAAAGATATCAGTGCCTCTGGCCATCGTAGTGATATCTAATAATAGTATGTTTCACGATCTACGGTCTCGACCTCAGGGTAAGTATGGATTTTGTCAGTAGCTAGGGTACGAAGAGATCTAGGCTCCTCGCGCGACAACAAGAACATGACTGTAACAAAGATACATACCCTTATACTAGTCTACGAGATACCTATAAATGTATGCGAGATCTCTATATCACTCTCGGGAGTTTCTATAGAACCAGTATCAGGTTAATTGAACGAGATACTTCCTTCACACCGTACAAGCCCTCTTTGAATACCGGGAAACTGTCACAATCCTTGAGATAGTAGTAATGGGCGGCAGCACACAGATATTCAAAACACAACCATCGTGAACAGACAGCATAGGGTCCAGAGGCTGAAAAGTTAGATAGGTGCCCACGAAGATATTTCAGAATCTTCGCGAAACAACAAGCGTCATTTACCTGCCCATAGTACGAGGTTCACGACAAAAAGCTTTATTGGCTAGACACGCAGGGTGGACGTCGCGATAGTAGTGGAGAGTAACTCTCAAATAACAGGTAGATACTTAACCAAGATACATATACAAATACAAGCAGAATAAAGGAGTAAGGGGCAATCCTCCTAAATCTGGTATTATGCGCTTATATCTTTGCATCATGACTTGAGAAATGACTGCCCACCATAATACTGAGGTAAAGAGCCCAGAGGAGGATCTTAGTTGAGCTATAGCCAGGTTAGTGATAAGTTACATATCCACTACAAACATTTAGCGCATTCACCCCGCGTGAAAAAAGAGTAGAGGCTACACTCTCCTATAAACCTTCATGTTATTTTGTATATAATATGAGGTCACCTAGCGGTCACCTTCGGCGTGCCTGTGCCTGTACCTGTGCCTGTGTTCTACCTGTGACGTGGGGGAGAGAGCGAAGATCACCCGGCTTGGATGATCGACGCTGGGTTTGGATTACTGATCCGATTCTGCTATATAGCGCGACCCCAATATTGAAATATTCAAGGGGAGCCCTATCATAGCAGGATTTGGGAGAGACCCTAGACAATGAAAGTGAAACCACAGCACACTACCGGTACTTATTGACGATGACTCAGCAGGCATATAGTATACTATTTTTGTTGGTGGCCGACTGCGTGTCCTTTTCGGGCAACACAGCCCTCAAAGCTACCGCTAGTTCGTAAAATATGCTGCGGTATATATATATTTGTGAAATGACCTAATGATTTGGTTGACGCCGTACAGCCCATTTGTCTCTATGTCAATGAGGTTGATATGGCGAGATAGTGACCCAGATCTGGAAGTTTAAAGAGGTTGCATATGAAGATACGTGGAATCCCATCTACCCTAGCTGTAACACTTGCGCGGTAGATCATCCAGGGGGCGCAAACTGGATGACTGTAACGAACCACTCACCTACCTTCTACATGTAGGTGCCTAGGCAGTTAATGTAGAGGAGTGCAGAGTATAAGTAAAGGGGTCCTCTTTACCCTGTGCATAAATATGGAACTGATGAAACACTACAAATACATATTAGGGCGGCCCACAATCTGGCTAATTGAAGTGATTTTGAGCCCTACCGGCGCATTCATGCCGCAAACGATTAAAGTACTGGTCGTAGAGTCCCTAGTATAAAAATGCAAGTAGAAACCAATGAACACCGACACACTTGTTGGTTGGGATCAAGTTGGCCTATGGGATGCCTCTCTCTCACATGACTGTGGTGAATCGGTTGCCATGTGTTTTGTTTATCGTTGGAGAATGTCTTGCGTAGCGGGCGAGCAACAAGACATTGGACCGGGTGAGCGGTGTGTTGGTGTAGGTTGATGCGGCGGCGTTCGTACCGTGAAGTACCTACCGCAAACCTCTGTACACATTGATGTAATATATAGACTCATCCCGATGTCTTCTTGTCCTAGATTCATACATATCTAGCCTGAGTTATACTATCTAGTCTTACTTATATGGCTAAAATTCAAGTTCGACAAAGCCTCTTGCGATTTAAGTGAACAGTCGAGCGTACTGCTGCTGGGCAAACCCCGATACAGTGTCCTACATCAGGTACCTTGGTGCGGAGTGCAGTTCTCCCGCCCTGGGCTCCGCCAGTGCGCCAGCTGGGCGGAGGAACATGATTGGCCCCTGCCTCAGTGGTCAGGTTGTCATGGTAGCGCACCACATGCCCAGCGTAGTACGCTAAGCCAAAAGGGCATTAGAACGGGGACGTTCCCAGCGGAGACAGCGCATGAATGGGGTCTTGATTGGGGGGTTGTTGACACACCCGAGACAACAAAAGCAGGAGTCGCTGTCTAGATGCGGCGGGCGTGCGTGGTCCGTCTTCCTCCATCAACATCGTCACCATCACCGCCCAACCGTCACGCGACTAACCGGACAGCACCACCAGGACGACACAGGTAAGTCAGAGCGACAAAATAAGCGACTACATCGAAATATCGACAATCCCGACAACTTCGACAACGCGACGACCGAGGAAAGCATACGATTTCAACAAGCATCAATATAGGCAACGCTTGTTTGTTTGCGACACAAGCGGATGTATTCACAATAGCCGACAGGAACATATCGACCGAGATCTCTAATATCCAACGAGATCAAAGGAGGCGAAGAAACAGTCCTCGGTCAAATATACCCTCCAACCAATAGACCATGTCCGCCCATCTTTGTTTGTAGGGGCCGCCAAGACACTTTCCTTTCGCACATTCTCTCATCCAACATTCACTCTATCGAAGACCGCTCTCTTCTTTCCATTTCCTTTTGTATATTGGTTTGCTCTTAGCGGGCACTCAGAATTCTCGAGCCTTCACGGCCACATCGCCCACGTATGCGATACCGAATCACGGCCTGAAGGGGAACCACCTAACTACATCCGCGCACAAAACATAAACCCGTAAATAACCATGGCTGAACCACCATCGTCGCCTCCCACCGAGTACGCCACCGCCGAGGAATCTCTGTCCTGGTACAAGAAACAATATGAGCAGCTTTGCGATGAGCTTTCCGAGTTTCGGCAATCCAGCCATGAGCTGGAGGCTGAACTAGAGAAAGACCTAGATGCTGCAGACAAGAGACAGCTCGAGCTGGAACAAAAGGTCGAAAGCTTACAATTTGCGACTGACGAGTGGAAGGTAAGTTTCTTTAGCAGATTACCTCCACTTTGCTCGCGACTGTGTACTGACAAACCCCTCAGGAGAAATGCAAAAAGGCGAAGGCTGAGTCGAATGCCGCCCAGAATACGTTGGAGAAGGAGATTACGACTCTCCGAGATAGCAACCGGGGCTTACAGCTGAAACTACGGGACATCGAAGTCGCCAACGATGACTTTGAGCGCCAGGCTAGAAATACAACTTCGTCTCTCGAAGACATGGAATCTAAATACAATGTGGCTATTGAAAGGACCGTCATGATGGAGGAAGAGATCAAGATAGGAGAGCAGGAACGAGAGACGCTGCGCATCGAAGCGCAAAGACTGCGAGAGGAGCTTTCGGACCTCAAGATCGAAGCCGAGATCATGCAAGACAAGATCAAAAAGGCCGAACATCGCCAACTCTCTGCCATCTCTACTGACATTTCAATACCCTACTCGGACACATACGAGGACTCCCCACGGTCCACGGCAAGCTCGCCTATGATCAGCACGCCTCCCAATGAGCTTTCTCTCTCAGTTGTCGGCAAACTTCCGCCAGCTATCGCCGAACCGCCCTCACCTCCCATGTCTGACGCCTCCGCACATCTACCCAGAGCGCCTGCAAAGCTGAAGACACCGGCACCTTCTCAAAAGAGGTCTCGCATTCCTTCTGCAGACCGCAGCATCACGCCGAAGCCCAGGAGCCTCGCGCCAGCGAGTGTACGTCAACCGGGTTTGCGCTCTGTTACTAGCACGCGCACACCTGCACCGACTCGTACGACTACCAACCGCGCCACCTCTCACAAAATGCCACCTTCCACATCTCTTACCCATATCCGCTCGCTTACTGCCCAAATGCAGCGTCTTGAGGCCCGTGTTCAATCAGCAAGGTCAAAACTACCAGCTCCTGTCTACACGCCACCACGCGCTTCACCTAGATCATCTGTGCAGGGAATCCCCCAAATGCCTTCGACCATTACTATGCGATCGCGTAAGCGGACTATGGGCTCTGTCGCATCATCTGTTGTTGAGGAGACTCCGACGCAACCATCAAATGCTACTGGGACAGGCAAACATACTAGTCGACTTAGTACGTCGGGTGTGTCGCGACTCTCCTTCGGCCCCTTGCCAAATCGATCCAATAATTACGACCCCGAAGGATCGGCTACGGGCATTTCGCGTCCAAGCAGCCGAGCTAGTGTCTCGGGCTATGCTAGACCGGAGAGACCCCCGAGTCGGAATGAGATCCCGCGCCCTGTATCCCGGACTAGTTTTTCCGGTGCAAGGACACCGATGGGTCTACGCCCAAGAAGCTCTATGAGTGGTAGCTTGCACGGGCATTCTCAGAGCATAAGTCACCTCGAATTTGACGAAATGGACGAGCGCACGCCCAGTCGTAGTGGCATTCCAGCTCCTAGTGGCATTCCATTGTCACGACGGCAAAGTGGCGGGCTTAACTCATCCATCCGGAGAGTAAGCAGCGGCGGAGCCAACGATGGCGGCAGGTCCAGAAAACTGAGCGATCTAGGAGAGACATATTGATCTCCTTGTGCTCTTTTGACCGATGGGTTCTTCATCCCCCTATTACAGGTCTCATCATCTACCGGTTACCCATTTATATAGGCGTTTTCTGCTTGCATTTGGGGAAGGCGCCCGGCTAGATCGGTGAGGCGCTGACGGCGTTATGAGATTACGAACGGCTAGCATATACCACCCGGACTGCGTACTCACCCATGTTCTTTGTTGTGAACATTCATTGGTGTTGGGGTGGGTCATTTCTTGGGATCGAAATGGTCTTGATTTTTTCTTTGTCACGAGACATAATATCCTATTGCTTTGCTTTTTGGGAGCAAGGCATAATCACTGGTACTGTTGACAGGCACGGATGTGGAAGAAACACTCCCCTCCCTGTTGACAATTGTAGATTGACTTGGTCATACATCTGGCCGTGGATTGTACATAATGGCTTTTTTTGCCATGTGAAGGGAGGTTGATATGAGGAAGGAAGGAGGAAGAAGAAGACGAGGAAAGAATACTGAAGAACGGGCTGTTATCGGAATGTACCTACATAGCACCCAAGTAATAACGGCCGAAACGGCGCGAATTTTCTTTTGTAAAGGCGAGAGATCGAATACCACTATTATTGCCTATTTATACGCATTTTACTGTAGTTTTCGGAGACTATGACGCTGTAACAGCATTGTGCGTATGCTGTATATTCAACTGCTCTATACTTTGGTGATCAAATAAGGACAGTAGAGGCAGTTAAGTCACATGCTAAATGGACGGATATATCCTTCAAATGTTAGGACTCATACCGAATTAGAAGTCTAGATTATAATAGACCTTCCGGTTTGAGAGACGTCCCAGGTTCATTGGACCAGAGTATGACGAGAGCAATTAATACCTCAATGAAGGATAAATCCTTCAACAAAGACAAAGCGTGGGAAAAGATACACCAAGGCGGGAGGGTGGAGAATGCCTACATATTCAACTGTACCTATGGAAACGTGATGTCGCACGTATAAGTGCTAACGCATTTATGGATAGTATACGGACATATCCTCATTGAGTTCCTCACCAGATCTTGGTCACTTGAGATTTAATGTCACGCTAGACGGCTGGAGGGCACTATAATTAGAGGCGACGGTTTCGAGGACTCGACTTGGAGTAGTGGCGGTTACTTTGATATGAAGGCCACGTGAATAGTTCTTGATACTCATTAGGTTAGAGGGAGATGAAGAGTCTCTCGACTCAACGGAAACAGTGTTATGTGTTAAGGAGAGTAGAGACGCGCGCATAAGTAGCAGAATACTGGTTTTATTCAGGATAGTCAGAAGGAAATAGAATAGGTCAGAGATAATAGGTGAGAGGTACTATCCATATGGGATAAGAATGAAGTGTACCAAACTCCCTTACTTCTTCTTCTACATTATGAATCACATATAACATGCTGCTGTGCCCCATATATACAAGCTATTTGTTGGGCAATGACCTCATCTATAGATCTAATTGCCGAGTACGCTCAGCGGCAGACACCCTGGTGGCATTTTAGGTACGTGTGCCTCCCTTTGTTGTGGTAGGATTGGTTAGTCCCAGGTGTCTGGTAAGTCTGGGGGAAAATCGTACGATGCCAAGGGTCGATGCTTGTCATTGCGGCAGCAGCCGCGGCGGAAGAGCCACTCGGAATTGTTGGTCGTGCACCTATATATATACATGTATCCTCCTTATTCAAAGTGTCTAGAATCTAGGCAGTGGATGATCTCTTTTCTCTTTTCGAAATGTGTTTTCCATATCTTTTTTACCGGCTACACATGTATTGCACACCCTGAGTTTTGACAAGGCCGATGATGGGGCCCTGATTACCCAGCTAGGATCGCCTTAACAAACAGCATTACAGTACACGTACCAATCGGGCCTCGGGCTCGGAGTCCGAGTGCCACTTCTGAAGTTTGCCCTTTCCAAAGATAACCCAGGATACCGGCTCCTGGAACTTGGATGCCACGGCTGGGTAACGAACGCTGAGTTCGGACGCAAATGCACGAAGCCCGAAGGATGCGTCCAACTAGGTAGTCCAACAAGGAAGGACTTGGGATTCATACACTGCACTGCCTGTCTTACGGTGATACAGTACCTACCTTCGAACTGAACATTGCGTCATTTATCTTATTTCGGTACCTACTTACAGCATGCAGCACAGCACTGAGCACAAACCCGATTGATTACTGACCCGATGATGTTCGGGGTATTCCTCCAGGATGATAAGCTGAGATAGATGCCTCAAACCAAGGCCACCTATCCATCTGTGTTCTGTGCATATGTAGCGAGCATCAACTCTCAAGCTTGCTTGCAAGGCAAGTTGGTTTGCACGATATACGAGAATTTTACCAGTAATTTGGACGCCAAGCGACACCGACCTTTACCAATATCAAGTTTTTTCTTGGTGGCCATGCCGGACAATAGGACCCGGGGCCCGTCGGACGTGCGGTTGGGGCACTGCGCCAGAGGCTTCGGACAATCTCGCACCGGGCATAACGAACGGGATGGAATGCATCAGAACAGGTAACGGATGGAGATCATCCTAATTCGGACCTATCCATTCAAATCTTTTTTGTATTATCAATTTTCCTAGGATCTCTTTATTTCCCGCAGTACTGGTATCAAAATGTTTTGACAGCCACATGCCCAAAATGATCAAATTAAGGAATGACAGTAGGACAAGTACCGTGTACCTGCAAGTGGGTTTTAATAATACAGCTGTGAGTTGAGTTGAGTTGAATCGACCCAACAATTGAGTGCGCCGTACTCACTAAAAAAGATTCAGAGCACCAAAGCAGATTCCACCACGTTGCCCGCGGGGCCCGGCACAGACGCCCTGGCCTAGGTACTAAGTAGCCATAGTGGTCCCACCAACATCCTTGCTCGTCTCGTCAAGATTGCGCTTATCAAATCTGGGTTACCATGTTTGTCGGTTTGTACCTACCGATTCTGCTACCGACTATCTGCGAAATTAATTCCCCTGCATCTCTGCCTTATACTAAGTAGAGTCAACTACTGTAGAATGCGCACATCGCGCACTAGCCAGCTAGAGTATAGGTTTCTGGAAACTAGTGGGAATATAATCGCCGGAATCCGACTAGCATGATTGGGGATGTCCACAGTAAGCAAATGCGCCGAACAAACGGCTACGAATAGTAGGACGTACGCAGTTTATATCCGATTCCAGGGGGGATGAGGCTTTCAGCCCGAAATCTTCCAGCTATTTACACGTGTAGCTTGTTACGCAGTAAGCGGTAGTGTAACACCTCGGCATCCGTGACTTTTCCTCTTCGGGGATTCACTTGATCTTCACGGGAATTGCTCATTGGACAGGGAAGAAGAGGTATTTTGGGCTGGTACAGCTGAGTAAGAACGATCTGAAGGAAAGAAGAGAAACAGGACTGTATCATCAGCACTACCGAACATGCACGGTCCGCGATGGCCTCGGGAAAAGGTAACCAATGGTTTATTCGCCGAACAATACAAGTTTCCTCTCTATCCCTTTCTATACGTTTTGCTATATATGGAAGAATAGTAGTACGAGGTTGAAAACCTTATATTAGGGAAAGCTTATATCCTTGTCATTCCACCTGGCGTTGATATAAGAGTCTATCATCATAGATACGAGGGCAGTGTTACCAATAGCACTAAGAGAAATCAATTGAGTTTGACTCGGGCATGCATCTCGAACTGCCAGTCCCTTGATCTGCGCTTGATCTGGTTGGGGTTGATAGATTCCAAGTTGTTATCTAGGGTATTTCGGATCCTTTCTATTACCCGAATAGGTAAGAGACAAGAGATTCGCCGTCGCAATATAATTGCACTGTACACTACTTAGCTAGAGCGCCAAGGCGGACCGTCCCCAGAGATGTACCCAAAAGTGTAGATGTTTGTTCTATCTCACAGATATAATTATTGCTGAACCCACTTGGGAAGCCTCTCAACCCAACATTTACCCCATGTCTGCTACATGGGATAGCTTACTATTTACAGTTGATCTCTCGTCGGTATATGCAGAAGGATGGTGGCAAAGCATAGAGGGAGAAATAGATATGTATTCACTAGTGGTTTAAGCGTCAACGAGCTACCTGGATAAGAGGGTCGTTTGCTGAGATGGTGGGTAGTAAAACCTGGTCCCCAACGCCTTGGTACCTTAGCTCCGCTGTAACCTGTAGTGTAGACACCTCCATCAGGGACCTGGTTTAAGTGAGATTCCATCTAGCGTCTTTTCTCAGTTGATGTCGCACTAAGGTGTAAGGTAAGGTACCCTGTACGGCAAGTACCCACCCGGCTCTCACACAGTTACCAGCACTGCGCAAGGGCTCACCGTGGCCCGACGGCTTAGTGGCTCGTCGACCATTTTATTATTATTATTGATCCCGCCCTTTATCTCGCCCGAGACTCTTTTCCCCCCCGACACCTCTCCATTTAACCTTGACGACACACTCTGCTACGGCTATTGCCTGTGCTTCCTTCTTTTCGAGAGAGCAATTGTAATTTCCATTTCAATTCTGGCACGGCTTGGGTCTGCTCTTCAGCCAGCTCTCACATTGCAGGACGAGGGCCCTACATAAAACTAGATACCCGGGAAGATAGATCTGACTGGTGCTTGTGTAAGTCGCCGCGCTATCCTGGTTACTGAGGGCGGAGAAAGACACGCAGACATCCATCGAATCCAGTTCGGCTAAACTTTCGTCGAAGCTTGAGGCTGACGTTTTTCACTCTTCCTTGAACTACAGACATTTTGCGCTTTCGTTCTGCTTGTCCTGATTCTAAGCATTACTGTACTTTCCACTCGGTTCTCCGATAGAATTGCTGGGCGGTCTAGCGGAAAACCCCGTCACTATCATCTGCAACCGAGACTCTTTACACGAAGCTCCCGACAACACAGTCAGCAGGAGCTGAGTCCGCTAGCGACAACGCCGTCTTATTAGCTGGTACATCTAGTCAGGTGCGATTACTTGTCTTTCTGGCTTTGTAGGAGCTTGTACCGGGCGTCCACCATACTTTGATGATCCCCTGACTATCCTCTTCCGCTTAATCAACTCGACATCTCCTCATTCCGCGACCGATCACCCGCTACCCTCTAATCCTACCTTCGAGAACATGGTTTCGCAAACAAACGGCCAAGGCTCTGCCAATGGCAGCCGAACAGTACCCGTCGCCAATGGCAAGGCGACCTGGGCTGAGAAACACAAAGTCGCAGACCACTTTATTGGCGGTAACCGGCTTGGAAACGCAGCTCCATCGAAAGTTAAGGACTTCGTGGCTGCTCACGATGGACACACTGTCATCACAAATGTAAGGAATTGCTGATTATGGGTAGCTGCATGGACTGGACAGGTACTAATACGTCTTCTTAGTTGCTCATTGCCAACAATGGTATTGCTGCAGTCAAAGAAATCCGTTCAGTCCGGAAATGGGCGTACGAGACGTTCGGCGACGAAAGAGCTATTCAGTTTACTGTCATGGCTACCCCCGAAGATTTAGCAGCCAACGCCGATTACATAAGAATGGCTGACCATTACGTTGAAGTCCCCGGTGGCACAAATAACCACAACTACGCTAACGTGGAGCTGATTGTGGATGTCGCTGAGCGCATGAATGTACACGCTGTTTGGGCAGGATGGTAAGTTTCGGCAGTATTATTTTGGAATGACACTTCCGTTGCGGTTTATCTGACAGGCGAATAGGGGACACGCTTCAGAAAACCCGAAATTGCCCGAATCATTAGCTGCATCTCCAAAGAAAATTGTTTTCATTGGACCCCCAGGATCAGCTATGCGTTCTCTCGGTGACAAGATCTCATCCACAATTGTCGCGCAGCACGCCAAAGTCCCTTGCATTCCATGGTCAGGAACAGGTGTCGACCAGGTGGTGGTCGACGACGACGGACTTGTCACGGTTGCTGATGAGATCTATCTCAAAGGCTGCGTTAACTCGTGGGAAGAGGGTCTCCAAAAGGCCCATGAAATTGGCTTCCCTGTCATGATCAAAGCCTCCGAAGGTGGAGGCGGCAAAGGTATCCGCAAAGCCCTGTCAGAAGAAGGGTTTGAGCAACTATACAGAGCTGCGGCTAACGAAATTCCCGGATCACCTATTTTTATCATGAAACTGGCTGGAAACGCTCGACATTTAGAGGTGCAACTGCTGGCTGATCAATATGGAAACAATATCTCTCTATTTGGAAGAGATTGTTCCGTACAGAGACGACACCAGAAAATTATTGAAGAAGCTCCCGTAACGATCGCTAAACAGCCAACCTTTAAGGGAATGGAGGACGCTGCAGTGCGACTAGGTCGCCTTGTAGGTTACGTCTCTGCTGGTACAGTCGAATACCTGTACTCGCATGATGATGACCAGTTCTACTTCTTGGAGTTGAACCCACGTCTTCAAGTTGAGCATCCAACGACTGAAATGGTTAGCGGTGTTAACTTGCCCGTAGCTCAATTACAGGTTGCTATGGGTATCCCCCTGCACCGTATAAGCGATATTCGCTTACTCTATGGTGTTGATCCCAAGACCAGCACTGAGATTGATTTCGAATTCAAGGATTCCCAGAGCGATAAGACACAGCGTCGCCCACAGCCTCGCGGGCACTGTACGGCTTGCCGTATTACGTCCGAAGACCCCGGTGAGGGCTTCAAGCCTTCCAATGGTGTTATGCACGACCTCAACTTCAGGAGTAGCGCTAATGTCTGGGGTTACTTCTCTGTCAGTACATCATCCAGTATTCACAGTTTCTCCGACAGTCAATTCGGTCATATCTTCGCCTATGGTGAGAGCCGAGCAACCTCGCGGAAGAATATGGTTGTTGCACTGAAAGAATTGAGTATTCGTGGTGATTTCAGGACAACTGTAGAGTATCTTATTAAGCTGCTGGAGACGGAAGCTTTTGAGGACAACACAATTACGACAGGCTGGCTAGATGAGTTGATCTCAAAGAGGTTGACTGCTGAGCGACCTGACCCTATTCTTGCTATCGTTGCCGGCGCCACTACAAAGGCTCACATCGCCTGCGAGGCAACCATCAGTGAGTACCGCACTGGCCTGGAAAGGGGCCAGGTTCCCTCCAAGGACATTCTCAAGACTGTTTTCCCGATCGACTTTATCTATGAAGGACATCGCTATAAGTTCACAGCCACCCGTGCCGCTATTGACAGTTACCACCTTTTCATCAATGGATCAAAATGTCAAGTTGGTATTCGACCTTTGAGTGATGGCGGTCTTCTAATTCTCATCAACGGCCGGAGTCACAGCGTCTACTGGAAGGAGGAAGTCGGCGCCACGCGTATTTCTGTTGACGGCAAGACTTGCCTGCTCGAACAGGAGAACGACCCAACTCAATTACGTACTCCCAGTCCCGGTAAGCTGGTGAAGTACACCGTCGAGAATGGCGAGCATGTCAAAGCCGGACAAACCTTCGCTGAAGTTGAAGTCATGAAGATGTTCATGCCTTTGATCGCCCAAGAGGATGGTCTTGTTCAGTTGATCAAGCAGCCCGGAGTCACTATTGAAGCTGGTGACATTCTCGGTATCCTCGCCTTGGATGACCCCACACGTGTTAAGCAGGCTCAACCTTTCCTTGGTCAGCTACCAGATCTTGGCGCACCCCAGGTTATTGGTAAAAAGGCTGCCCAGACGTTCAACAGGCTCTACGCTATTCTGCAAAATATTCTGATGGGCTTTGATAATTCGGTTATCATGCAACAAACCCTGAAGGAGATGGTTGAGGTGCTGCGCGACCCCGAACTTCCTTACAGCGAGTGGTCCGCACATCATTCTGCCCTTCACTCAAGAATGCCACAAAAACTTGATGCCACATTTACTCAAGTGATAGAGAAAGCGAAAGCTAGAGGAACCGAATTTCCCGCAAAGACTCTAGCAAAAACATTTACGAAGTTCCTCAACGAAAATCTGTCGTCGAGCGAAGCTGATACCCTGCGAGTCACCCTAGAGCCTCTGTTGGATGTTCTCATCAACTATTCGGAAGGACAGAAGGTTAGGGAGCTCAACGCGATCTCCTCGCTCTTGACCACCTATGCAGACGTTGAGTCTCTTTTTGCCCACCGCCGTGCGCAAGATGAGGATGTCATTCTAAAACTCCGTGACGAGAACAAGGAGGATTACTCTAAGGTCGTCCAGGTCGTTCTCTCCCACAGTCGTGTCGGTTCCAAGAATCATTTGGTTGTAGCCTTACTCGACGAGTATCGCCCGAACAAGCCAAATGTTGGCAACATTGCTAAGCACTTCAAGCCTGTGCTTCGAAAGATGGCTGAGCTTGACTCCCGATTGACTGCCAAGGTTTCACTGAAAGCAAGGGAAATCTTGATTCAATGTGCACTACCATCGCTAGAGGAGCGAACAGCCCAAATGGAGCACATCTTGCGCTCTGCTGTGATCGAAAATAAATATGGTGAGACCACCTGGGAACACCGGCAGCCAAATCTCGACGTGATCAAGGAAGTGGTCGACTCCAAGTACACTATCTTTGATGTACTATCCTCTTTCTTTGCTCACGACGACCCATGGGTTTCGATTGCTGCACTAGAGGTCTATGTTCGCCGGGCCTACCGTGCCTATAATGTTAGCAAAGTTGATTACCACGCAGATGAGACTGACACGAACCCGGCCTATATCTCTTGGGATTTCACTTTCCGTAAGTCTGGTCAAAACGAATTCGATTTCGGTTCCCAGACGGTAAATCCTTCCGTACCAGGCACCCCTCAAGTACAAGACTACGGACTCAATCGCATTAGTTCAGTTAGTGACATGAGCTACCTCGATTATGTTTCAGAGCCTGAGGATGTTCGGAAGGGTGTGATCGTTCCCTGCAGATATTTGGATGATGTCGAAGAGTGTCTACAAAGGGCCTTGGACACCCTTCCCTCCCGGAAGACACGCACTCCTAGTGCTGTTCCTGATCTTAGTGGCAGACGCAAGCCCGT
Source organism: Xylaria arbuscula (assembly GCA_022385695.1). NCBI lineage: Eukaryota > Fungi > Ascomycota > Sordariomycetes > Xylariales > Xylariaceae > Xylaria > Xylaria arbuscula. The sequence continues at coordinate 723,983 of MU279356.1, read as the reverse complement.
AAATGATGAATTATCCAATGTTATCAATATCGCTGTCCGGGACGCCGAGACTGTTGATGATCAGGAGATCATCGCGAGGGCGCGCCATTTGGTAGAGGGGCTGCGATCAGAATTATACACGCGTCGCGTTCGCCGCTTCACCATTGTGTGTGGCCGAAACGATGGTTCGTACCCTCGGTACTACACTTTCCGCGGTCCGGAATACCAAGAAGACAACAGTATTCGTCATGTCGAGCCTTCTCTAGCTTTCCAGCTCGAGCTACAACGTCTCTCTAAATTCAAGATCACTCCTCTCTTTACGGAGAATAAGAACATTCACGTTTACGAAGCAGTTGGAAAAGGAGTTGAAACTGACAAGCGTTACTTCACTCGCGCTGTCATCCGACCTGGGCGTCTACGGGATGATATTCCTACTGCCGAATACCTCGTCTCCGAAACTGACAGAGTTATCAATGATATCTTTGACGCGCTAGAGATCATCGGCAACAACAACTCCGATCTCAACCACATGTTCTTGAACTTCTCTCCTGTCTTCCAACTGAAACCGGAAGAAGTAGAACACTCGCTGCAAGGTTTCCTGGATCGGTTTGGTCCTCGTGCTTGGCGTCTTCGTGTTTCTCATGTCGAGATCCGCATTATTTGCACTGATGCTACAACGGGCACGCCGGTCCCTCTGCGTGTCCTGATCAGCAACACATCAGGATATGTCATTCAGGTCGAGATCTATGCCGAGCGTAAGTCTGAGAAGGGTGAGATGATCTTCCACTCCATTGGCGGTACCACTAAGATCGGCTCTATGCATCTCATGCCTGTTGCCAGCCCATACCCGAACAAGAACTGGCTCCAGCCTAAACGGTACAAGGCTCATCTTATGGGCACTCAGTATGTATATGATTTCCCTGAGCTCTTCAGGCAGGCTGTCGAAAACAGCTGGATACAGATTGTCAAGCAGCAGCCAAGCTTTGCGGATAAAAAACCTGCACATGGCGAATGCATTGATTACAGCGAACTGGTTCTTGATGACCATGACAAACTTGCCGAAGTTTCTCGCGAGCCTGGCACCAATACGTGCGGTATGGTTGGTTGGGTTATCAACGCTCGTACCCCGGAATATCCTAAGGGTCGCAGATTTATCATAGTTGCCAACGATATCACTTACAAGATTGGTTCCTTCGGACCTAAGGAGGACCATTTCTTCAACAAGTGTACCGAGTTGGCTCGCAGCCTTGGAATTCCCCGCATCTATCTTTCTGCTAACTCTGGTGCTCGGTTGGGTGTAGCTGACGAGCTGATCCCTCACTTCAAGGTTGCCTGGAATGATCCTAACAAACAGGAATCTGGCTTCAAGTACTTGTACCTTGATGAAGCTACGAAGAAACGGTTTGAAGAGGGTGCAGCCCGTGATGTAATCACGGAGCCGGTAAGTGAAGACGGTGAGAAGAGACACAAGATCGTTGCTATTGTCGGCGCCGAAGATGGGCTTGGTGTCGAATGCTTGAGAGGCTCTGGTCTGATTGCAGGCGCCACCAGCCGAGCCTACAATGACATCTTCACGATCACCCTTATTACCTGCCGATCGATCGGTAAGTCCTTCACGATGTTCTTTATTTTCAATGCGTCAGCTAATTCCAATAGGTATTGGTGCTTACCTTGTTCGTCTTGGTCAACGTGCTATCCAGATTGAAGGCCAGCCGATTATTCTTACCGGTGCTGGTGCCTTGAACAACCTGCTGGGACGTGAAGTCTACACCTCTAACCTCCAGCTTGGTGGCACTCAAATTATGTACCGCAACGGTGTTTCGCACATGACCGCCAACGACGACTTTGCCGGTGTATCTAAGATTGTCGAGTGGCTGTCGTTTATCCCTGCCCAGCGCGGCCTTCCAGTTCCCATTACCCCCAGCATCGATACCTGGGATCGTGACATCGTGTTCACACCGCCTAATAAGCAGCCATATGACGTTAGGTGGCTCATTGGCGGTAAGGTAGATGAAGACGGCTTCCAGCCCGGTCTATTCGACAAGAACTCCTTCGTTGAAACTCTTGGTGGCTGGGCTCGCACCGTCGTCGTTGGCCGTGCTCGCCTGGGTGGCATCCCGATGGGTGTCATTGCCGTCGAGACGCGAACTGTGGAGAATATTACCCCTGCAGACCCAGCCAACCCCGACTCAGTAGAACAGGTTACCAACGAAGCCGGTGGTGTCTGGTACCCCAACTCTGCCTTCAAGACGGCTCAAGCCATCAACGACTTCAACCATGGTGAGCAACTGCCGCTGATGATCCTCGCCAACTGGAGAGGTTTCTCTGGTGGTCAGCGCGACATGTACAACGAGGTCCTGAAGTATGGATCGTACATTGTTGATGCTCTCGTCAAATACGAACAGCCTATCTTTGTATACATTCCACCCTTCGGCGAGCTACGTGGTGGCTCTTGGGTCGTGGTAGACCCCACAATCAACCCCACTGCTATGGAAATGTATGCCGATGTCGAGTCTCGGGCCGGTGTCTTGGAACCCGAAGGTATCATTGGCATCAAGTACAAGAAAGACAAGCAGCTGGAAACTATGGCACGTCTCGACCCGACCTACGCCGCCCTCAAGAAGCAGGCCGCAGAGAAGGACTTGAGCAAGGATGAGCTAGAGTACCTGAAGACCCAGATGACGACGAGGGAGAAGCAACTTTTGCCCATCTACGCCCAAATTAGCATACAATTTGCCGATCTGCATGACCGTGCTGGTCGCATGAAGGCCAAGGGCACGATTCGCGAGGCCATTGAGTGGAAGAACGCCCGTCGCTTCTTCTACTGGCGTGCACGCAGACGACTGAACGAGGATTACGTCCTCAAGCGCCTGGCCGCTGCGGCTGGGTCCAAGACGAAGGACTCCAGCAGCACCGAGGCCATCGAGACGCGGCAGAAGAACCTAAGCTTACTTGCTGCATGGTCTGGCATCACCAACTTCTCCCGCGCAGATAGGGAGGTTGCGGAGTGGTACGAGGAGAACGCCAAGACGATATCTAGCAAGGTAGAACAAATCAAGGCAGACAATGTGTCTCAAGAGATGGCAAGCTTGTTGAGCAATGACAAGGCTGCTGCTCTGAAGGGACTCAAAGATTTGCTACACACAATACCTGTCGGGGAGAGGGAAGAGATTCTAAAGTATCTGAAGTAAAGAAGGGCCATGTGATAACGAGATGAATCTGAGTTTATATTTGCTGTTCGCATTTTATGTATGAATTAGCTCAACCCTGTAAGGCATTGCGCAGGGGAAGGTGTCATTATTCGGGGTTTCAACTGGTCGAGGTTCACATCAACATGTACGGGGTCAGGTTATTAGATCAGGATGAGGAAAAACGAAGAATATAACCAATTTTGTTTATTCATTATCATCGTCTTCGAATGCTTTCAACCGAGCATCTGCTAAAGCTACTTACCAAACTCTTCGTAACTCTAGAATGGCTGCTGGCTTGTAAGTAGGTGTTAGTTCATGGGCACGAATAAATATCAACCGAAACCTTTGATCTTATAGTTTGATTATCCATCTTAGAAGTTGTCTGGCAATCTATATTCAAAGTACATCCATAAGGTACATGTCCAGCAAAGGTAGGCAAGGTAGGCGCTCCTCTTCTTAGTGCGTGCCTGCGCTCTGAAGGAGGTTTGCCACTACACTCGGGTGGAAGGTGCAACTTCCTCCGGAAGTTGAAGACAGTTGCGATCCCCATCTAAAAAAAACTAAAGCACCTCTCTCTCTTTCTCCTCTTCCCTTCCACCTTTACCCTTCTACTTCTACTCTTCGTTTGTCTCGATGTTACTTAGTCCACACCTTCACACCTCTACACCTCTGCATACTAGATCTATCTATATGCGACTTCCCTACCTCGCTACACTCCTTCGGACATCCATTCTCTTCAAATACGCACAAATCTTTCTGCGTGGCCACTCCCCTTGGTGATTGAGTCCTTTCTACGCCCCTCTGCATAGACGCTTCGACTTCTCTCCGGTGCGACTCTTTCCATCAACCTCCGCACTCATCTCCACTCATCTACACCATCCTGGAACTATCTGGACACAAATTCCATCTGTCATTTCATTACTGCATTCCCGACATATGTGTCAGTTTCTTCTACAATCAACAGCGATAATTGTGCCGCTTTGAATACAACTCATACACCTTTCGAAGAAGTGCTGTCGCGCCACTTGATTAGTTCTGATATATCGACCATTTCTGAGCCCTCTCCTCTGTCACTCCGTGTTAGTAGTCAGTCCACGGCTTTCGTCTCTCGTCACCTGGTATGCCATTTCACCCTTCTCACGAAGTGTCGGCAAAAATGCTAATTGCCATTCATCTGCAGAATCATCGCACATGCCCACGATGGACTCTCACTTGGAAGTAGTCAGCTCTCATCTAAGTAGACGACAGAACTAAGAAAAGGACCTGATATTCAGATTATACAGCAAGTTGCGCCCATCGCGCCAACCCTGAAAATGACCGAGGCTCGACCTCACACCATTCTCACCATACCCTTGGGCGAATTTGGACCCGAAGGAATTGACAAATTTGCTCAGCACATGATTGCTGGTGAAGTCCATGATTTTACCCAGTGTAGCGAGACATGCGTGCTGGATTATATCAACTCCTCTGCAGTTTTACCACCTGAGGAAGCTTCGATCGAGCTCCAGCCAGTGTCTCTCCCAGCCGAGATCGTACTGTATATCGTCCAGAAGCTAGACGGCCCTTACAAACTACAAGGCTCCATTTCCGATGTCTTCCCAGGCATTGTATTCTGCAAGCCTCGCCTGTGGTCACATATACCCGCCTTCCGGATTTGCCATGCTACTCGCGCACAGGCTATAAAGCGCTATGGGACCCCCTCACCCCAGTCGCTGCCTTTTGATGCAAGTATAGACAGCATCAGTCTTCGACATAATAAGTTCATGCCCCCAATCAACTATGGACTTGATTCCCGAAGAGATAATCCTGATGGCGAAGAGCTCTTCGTATTGGATTCTTTAATAAAGCTTGTTGAAGAAGTTATGCCAACCGAATTCCCGGAACCAAGATTTTGCCTCTTCTACGGGAATGTCTGTGAGCGGTCCACCAGAGTGACCAATCCAGGAAGACCTCTTCGCGGCGATTTTTTTGACAAGCCAAAATTTGTGGAAATTGAAGCTGGCCGCGGCTGCTACTGTGACGTCTCTGAAATCGAGTGGGAATGGGATTGGATTTCGACCTATCTAGAGAAGTTTAAAAGCATACGCAAACTTAAAGTCAAGTTATGGCAGACCGACGCCTGCTGCATTCCAGCTTCGGAGCGGTCCTCGACTTTCCACGGAGGGCGCTTTCACAATGGCACTGATATTGTGATATTGAGTGCTTTTCTGAATGATCCATATCTCCTATACTCGTTAGAGAGTTTCGAGATTGAGAAAAAGGAGCCATATTACGGAAAATATCTCCAGTCTCTTCTGTGGTCGAAGAATAGGTGCACCATGAGAAAGCTATTGTTTGGTCCTTTAAATCTGTCAGATCGGTTTGCGTTCGTTACAAACGGAATAGCAGCTCAGGTAGACTAGGTGTGGAACCACGATGGCTCAAGGATGATAATTGTACAGTTCAGACAAGTTACATAATGTGAGGACTGTTGTTATATTTCTGGCGGCGATAATAATGCTTCTAAAATGTACTTTATATACACCTCTAAGAAGGTTGCGAGGATTTAAAGAGCCCGTTTGTTAGCTGAGTGGAAGTGTTATCCTTGACTCCAGAGCAGATCTAGAGGATAGCGTCGTTAGCCGTTGCCTGACAGCAGTAATCATTCTATGTTTAAGTTCTGAGATGTGGCCTGCGCTATATCGATATTAGGTGCCGTTGCGATGTTGTGTCGGCCCGATAACTGATCGAAATACTTATTGACCATGTAGTCTTGTTTCACAATGACAACACCCCAATGTAGAGCAGCCAAATTATTCCAGGAACATTAACAGACCTCAAGGCCTTCTAAAAAAATCATGTTGCGATACATACTCGAATAGACTGCAATCGAATCTAAAAAAAAAGGATTCCATTTACCTTCAATATCCCCTCTCACCACTCTGCCGCAGAAGGCCAAGTCTGGTGTAAACCGAGAATCCACAGGATGGATATCATCTGTAGACGTATTGCTTGTGTTTCTAGCGGCCAGTCCAGATCTAAACTGTCAGATCTGGCTATTGGACGATCTGGGCTTTTTCGCGTTATTGTATGCGGAAGCTGTTGAAACATGTGCGGTATTCTATTGAGAGAAGATACCCAAAGCGAGGACGACTATGCATTATGGTCTTCTTGAGCTGACATGTGAAAAGGGGTGAGCAGATCAATCAGACTGAGATTTTAATTGGTTGCCTTATTGGTATAATGATGCCTGTGATACTGATTGAGTCATGCTACGGAACTTGATATAGACAGTGAGAGGATACCATAGTGCGCATTGGGTCGAAGTGTGATGAATGTCCATTATCAGGGGGTCAACATTTAGGTAATATCATACAATAATGTGCGAATGGATATCAATCGTTTTCAGCTTAATATGGTACAACCGATATCTCAACTGGGCAGATCTAAAAGGGCGCCGTGTCCTCTATGACTTATATGGGAGCTCTGCCGCCTTCACTCTCCGATCATGTAAGCTCGTCTATTTGCTATACATACTTCAAACGGGCACAAGGCACCTGTGGGCTTACAATCCTAAGCCATCCCGCCATATCAGCACAACCTCCCAGACTGCTTAATTCAAAGGTTATACATAGGCAATGTGCATCAAACACACAATGCCCGAAGATGAAAATACAGCGTCGCCCGACAAATATCGCTGTGTATCCCGTGATCCTGGGCATACGATGACTTTAAAGCGCTGTCCACTGAGCCTTACGAACTATACTTAGGCATTCTCGTCTTCGTCACTGTCCTCGTCTCCTAATAAGGCTCTCTCTTTCGTCGTGAACCAGCTCGTCCAATACTTGCTGAATTCTTCCTTGGCGAGATCACAGCCCGGTTCCTCGAGGAAGTGCGTGTCCCATTGGTAGATCAAGTTGCTGAAGGCTTTCTCCAGGCCCTGCCTGAACGTCGGTATGTCGAGGTTGTCGAATCTGCCCTGGGCTACATTCACCACTACATCAAATATCGAGTAAGCCACGCGTGTACCACACGTATGAAGATGAAAAGGGTCAAGAAAAGCATCAAAACTCACACATCCACCTAACAAGATGCTGCAAAACCTTCTTCTTCTCAATCCGCACATCCCTCTCCTCTCTAGGCGGGAAATAAAGCTGGCCCATCGCATTCTTCTTCTCCAGCCTCTCGCCCAGCCAGTCCTGAAACTCGTGGAAGATCGCGGTCCAGTGCACGAGGACGAGCTGGCCGTTATGTCTGGGCCCTTGCCAGCTGTACATCTCGGTCTGCGCCATCTGACACACGTAGATGACGTCCATGACGAGCATGACCTCCTTGTGCTGCCAGCCTATGCGGTACCACAGCTTCCACGTGTCGGATCCGCTCTGGGCGTTGTCTAGGCTGCCGACGGCGTCCTCGAGCCGCCACTCGATCTCCCAGCATCCGCTGCATAGTGCTGGTGTTGACTCGGAGGTTATCAGGATGTATTTATTGCCCATCATGCAGCGTCCTGTGGCGTAGAACTCGTCGCATTGCTTAGATTCCGTGGGCGTGCTTTGCGGGTCTGCGTGCGAGCAGATCGAGTAGCCTTTGTACCGCTCGTAGCACATCTTTGGGTGCTAGCTATCTCTTGAGACTGTCTTGTTGGGGGCTAGTAAGGATGTGAAGAGGATGATGATGATCGATGAGAGCAGTAGCATCTCCTGTGCAGAGTTCTTGTGAAGTTGAGTGTCCATTGATGAGAGAACAGGCCATAATGGAAATTTGATAAGATCCTTTTATGCCCATAGAGAAAACGAAGATAAGATCATCTGATAGTTTGTTGGCTGGCCATTTAGTCGGGTGCTCGTTGCTGAGCTAGTTAGTTGGCTGTTTGATCGCGTGCTGCCTTGTTTAGTCGGTGAGTCTCCTACAGGCGCGCAGCATTGTCGCACAAATTAACGGATGAGGCAAGGGAGACGCGGGAAGAGTCTACACTTAGAGCCTGTTATCCTAACATCTAGGGATGGCGGTGAATCTTTTGAGAAATAATAGCTTGAGGTGTGCCTATCCAAAGACTTCACGATGTACATTATCGCCCGTGACACCGGGCATTGTGGGAAATACAAACCTCGAGGATAGAGGTATTTCGGCTTGATGCAGATGGTCGCACGCAAACGTAGATGGTCAGATTGATAAACAGACAGACAGTTGCACGGCTCTCGGATTCGGATCCGGATTGTATCACCTCTCGTGTAGCGCAATCAACCTACCTCAGAAGAGGGCTGTGTCACACCCGGTCTTGGGGACAAGAGCAAGAGCAAAACCTACTATTCCGCTAGAAGCACTAGAAATACTGAGTACTAGTCACTCCTACTAGGTTTGGACTCGAGTGTATTGATCCAGTAGTACAAGAAAGAAAGAATTCGTTTCACCTCAAATTCAGTCACAGCTCCCTCCGAAACCTGCTACTCTTACTGTGTGTTGCTACGGCCTTCTTCTCAGACCCCATGCCCTCGCGCAACGTCTCGATCTGCTTCTTGATCTCAACCCACAAGACAAGCTCATCCAAATCACCGTCATCACCACCACCACACACATCCAACCAGCCATCGCCCATATCCCGCGTGAGCGATTCCTCGCTGCGTCTTTCTCCACCGTTAGATCGTCGGGCGATAGCCAGCAGCGCGGCTACGAAAGCCTCCTGCATGTAAGCGAAGCTGAACTTATCCGTGATCTCGGCGATGGCCTTGCACAGCTCGTCGGGGAACTTAATGTCTTCGTTATCAGCCAGTTTCTTCTGCCAGAATTTACAGTATGCTATGCGCTGCTGTAGATCTGGGTCTGGGAAGAAGTACTTCCTGTCGAAGCGGGAGGGACGTTTCTTTGTTGGAAGTTAGCAGCACGCCTCGTAAAAAAGATAAAGATTTAAAAACAAGTGTAAAAAAGATATAAGAAATGCTAGGGTTGATATATAGAGCGATAGACTTACAGAAATACCGGGATCCAAGCGATCCAGATGATTCGTCGAGCCGATCATGAAAATGCCATCGTTATTCTTGAGTCCGTCCACCTCGTTCAGGAAGTAGCTGCGCACTTGATCCGAGACAATGCTATCCAGATCCTCAAAGACAAGATAACAAGGAGCGAACTGCCTCGCCTTCGTAAATATCTCCATAAGTGCACGTTCCGGCCCGCCATACTAAATCACGCGTCAGCAACCTATAGACCCCATCACGATAGAGCGAACAAACAAACTCACCGAGGCCAAAGACCGCACATACAGCGTAGGAACAGGCTTCTCGCGAGCATAAAGCATATGCATAGTAGCCTTAATAGAAATAGTCTTGCCGTTCCCGGGCGGACCGTGGTATATAACCCCTCGTTTCCAAGGGACCTTCAACCGAGCATACGTATCCCGGGAGTCGAAGAAAGAATTATGGTCCTCAATAATAGCCCTCTTCATGCTCTCTTCCAGAATCACATTCTCCCACGAAGCTCCCATCACGCTCCGGAACAGCTCCGCGTTCTTCTGCCAGTACCCCTGGTCGAACACCCACACCTCCCCATGCAGCTCGTTCGCCCAAGAACCGGCCGCTAGGAGCAATGCTTCGGCGGGGAAGCGTGTGCCGCTGAGGATGTAGTGGTTCGTTGAACCCCCGTATGGCTCGTCCCCGTCGCGCCCGTCGACGACGTACACGATGAAGTCGTGCCCGCGCCAGCCGTACTCGAACTTGGCGAAGCGCAGCGTTGCGCGCAGCGCGCCGAGGTCCCCGTCTAGACGCCGCGCCGGGGGCAGGTAATCGGTCCATACCACGGGGGCAAACACCCCGTCTTTCTTGCCGTCTGCGACGACGGCTTTGCAGGTCGCGTGGCCGGCCTGCGCGTACGCTACTAGGCTTAGCCCGCCTGTGGGCGGCGCGATGGTCAGGTGCAGGTCTGGGTATTGCGCTGCTAGGGACTGCGCTATGACTGTGTCTGTGTTGACGCGGGTGCCGGACGAGTGCTGGAACCAGACTTTGTTTGTCTTGTCGCCGAAGGGGAAGCTCCCTGTCGTCTCGCTGGGGCGGGGTGTCCCTTCGGCGCTGGTGTAGCTCTGCTCTGCCATATTTAGGTATTTCAAGTGTGTATCAATTGGTTGTAAAGATTAAACTAGGTAGTATCAATCAATTCATGATGTTATATAAGTAGTATTAGTGAGTGTATGAGGTATGTGAGCGTATTGTATGTAAATCAGATGAAATGTTCAGCGTTGGTGTTCTTGGCGTCAATTGCATTTAAACTGCTGCCTAGCCTAATCTAGAGGATCAACAACGGCGACAGGGACAATGAATTGTAATTGAGTCCTGTGCCTCATCTGTACGTCGTATATGCAGCCAATGTAAGCAGATTGAATAGCAGTGAGCCTGCACAGAGGTGCCTTGGAACGCTTGTGAGACCGCGCCATGGGCAGATTTGGTGTATAAATCTACCCATGCATAAATTCAGACGACCACAAGACTGCTCAAGATCGTCGCATCCATCGCTACAAAAGAGTATTATGTAGGATATGTACTCCCGTCAATGTACACTAGATCGGCATTTCCTTAAAGAGCAAACACGTCACACCCGAGACACCGAAGATAGCAAATAGTTATGCGGTAACCTTCGCCTCTGACGCCGATCTCAACCCGCGATCCACCAGGCTCTGGCGGAACACAACTCATTACATACTTAGGGACTGCATAACATATTCAGCTTCATGGGCTGTAATTTTTTCCCTTCAATTTTCACAGTCTCTATGACTGACATGGGTATAAGTCATCTCCACACATGAAGCAAGGAGCTCAGTTTGCATTCCAAGGGATGGTAGAAACTGATTGAGTCACTAGGTCGTATATCAATATAGGTAGATAGGTAGTTTGAAGGGAGGCAAACTATGATAGACCATATGACCAGGGCTCAGTGTACTCGGTACGGGGACGCCCAGCCGTCTTGTTTGCGAGTATTCAAGGGTCGAACGTTTTCCTGTTTTCCTTGCTGTTTGATTTCTCTGAGGTGTATTATCGCTGAGATTTCGACTCGAGTATTCAACGGACGTGGGATTCTTGATAGGTATCTAGGCTAGAAAGAAATTGAGTAAAAATCTACCTTTGAGCTGACAAGCTACCTGGTTTGTGACCCTTCTCCAAATTTTAAGCAGCGCATCTAAAGTATATACATGAACGAAAAGATTCTTTGTCACTGTTGTGATACTAAACGTGTTTGATCATTGAGATGATTCTCGAGTCCTGCCTAGGAGTGCCGTGTTTACTTATTGATTTCCTCTCGAGAAGCTCTTGTTCAAGAGGCACCGGCTCACAGCCTTGTAGTTCGCATGCTGGTAACTCTACTGGTTGTGGTTGTTCCTCGTGGTGCCTCTTTCTCCTGATAATCAGAAAGCCGGCTATGCAGGCTACTATTATCACGCCTAATGTGACTCCGATGCCTATTCCGGCTGCCGCACCTGCCGAGAGTCCTTGGGTCATGATTATCCGTTCCGATGAGCTTGAATCTGGGCATGACGCTGGGCATGAAGCGGGGTTTGAAGCTGGCAAGGACGTCACTGTCGAAATCATTGAGTGTGTTGAGGCTGAAGAGGCCGTGGAGCTGGCGAGAGCTGTAAAACTTCCAGAAGTCTTGGAGCTTATAGGAGGAGGCGGTGCAGTAGTAACCGTGATATTGAAATAGGCCGAGACCTGCCGGGCGGTCGAGTTGTTGTCATGCAATTCCAAGAAGAAAACGGGAGAATCTGACAACAGAAGCTCGTACGTCTGGACAGTCCAATAGAAGCTCTGTGCCATGTCCTGGCCGCCATTTTCTGAAGTAAGTTAGCAGTCTGAGACCGGTACGATCATTCGTTCAGGAGTATCTCTTACGGGTATAGACGAGATTGGAAGAATTTTTAGCAGTGGAGCTCAACGGCTGCTGCCAAAGCTCGATTCGGTATGTCTTCCAGTTGGTTTGGAACGCGATGAGTTGACTTGATCCCAGTGCCCATCGGGGGTTGGCAGAGTATTTTCCAGGTCCATCCGTAGAATGGTTTCTGGGTGAGATGAACTGATTCTCGGCCGCGACTTGGAGCAACATCGCAAGCCAGAGAACCAAGAAAAAAAACATGGTTGCAGTGTGCTCTGAAGTTGAACGATGCCGTCGAGGGTAGAACGAGGGGAAACGTGATACAACGGTAGATCGAATTGATTACACGACATCTGTTGGGAAGATGTAAGCTGAATACCGTAGATATGGAAGCGCAAAGAGCCAGAAATGTACACTGGGAGCAACGAATTACCGGTCCATTGGATCGAAGGCACCGATCGGAGGGGCTGTGAAAGTCTTTCAACGAAACAAGTGCCCCTAACCATGTCCATCCCGTTCTAAACGTGGGCTTACCGCGATTTAACAAGGGTTATGCCGTTTATCCCTTTGCTCTTCCTAGATATAGTCGAATAGGAGCCCAGCATTTCGGGTACGATAACCGTTTCGGTTCCATGTTTACCAGTTCTGTTGTCTGGTAAGTGATATGATTGCACGAGAAGACTCGTGGTTCCCAGCCCTAGAATTCATCACTCCCTGATGTCCAATAGCCAGAGGCTTCCGAGCTAATTAAGTTGGCCCTCCCCCAGCCCTCTCAAGCCAGGGACAAACCAGAGCGGCAATGTGTGCTGCAACTGTCTCTATACCGTAGTATATATCATTCTATAATTCCCTGGCTGTTAGTCGCTGTTCATTTTCTTCAAGACAGGCGGTATTTCTCCCTTCCTAACTCGTGATATCAAATTTTTAGTTCGGAATCGGAATCATTTCGACTCAGAGCTTTCCAAACCCCCCCGCCCCCTCCCCATACTGGCCCTTTTCCCTTTACACAGGGATAGTAGAAATTTTCGTGTTTGAACTAGGTGACATCATTTTCCCCATGCGGTCGGTAGCCGTCTTGATCATATGGCAGAGTCTCTCAAAGCACGCGCTCAGAGCCTAATGCCGAGGATGTAACTTATCGTGGTAAGTCGTGAATGATACTTGAGGCTGCTCCAAAGCCTTTGTCGTTGGTCCAGCCGGATCGCACGAAAAAACGCGATGTACTCGCCGTGACCAGAGCCATCCTAGGCTGCATATCCATAGATAATATTCTAGACGAGGGCGTTCCGACAAAGTGTGCTCTGGCCAGCGCTAAGAGGCAAGACTTTGAGCCGTGGGAGAGAACACTGCATTGCTGTGAGAAGGTACCTAGGTAGAGTTAGAGGGGTGAATCTTGGAAGAGTATACAAAATGTGAGTATCCGAAATATATCGTTTTCAACCACGATACAGAATTTTAGTTAACATAATTAGTCTCGTGGAGTTCAGACAGAACTCAGAGTTCATACGATTGATTCATATTGTAGGAAGCCCGATATGTAGCTTTACACATGTGCTGTCGCCAAGTAGCGTGTCGGCCAATCATCTCAATGGCGCGTTTCGACAACGCATTTTCTTCTAGCCTCTGTCAGGATGGCTTGAATGTATCAATGATGCTGACCACCGTCAAGCGAAGAAACCGCGTCGCAGGATATAACGATAGGTATCTTGATATTTGAGTACAACTGCGACAAGGAGCAATATCAAGCACATCAGTACAGAGCTGACGTTTAGAGATAATAAATACGACAGCGACCTTATCTGTCTGTCACCCCACCTCCATATTTCTCTTACAAAAGGTTGTTTCAAGACAAATATGAAGTGGAAGTTTCAACTCAGAAATAGGATAAGGTCATGTCGGCAACGTATGACAATTGCAGAATGCAATATGTAGCTGTGAGCAAGCTAGAAGATATCTTGATACATATATAATATTCGCTTATAACGTATAATTGCCTACGTTGCACATGCATGCCATCGTCATCCACTCGGGCTGTGCCTAGCCGAACACTAGGCGCCCAGTCACATCTGTCAGGGACCGCACGCGTTGTCCCGATCCACTAATCACTTAACAGGACTAGGTTAGGTGTCTCCTCTAGATGTCAGCTATGAATCAGAAGAGAAGGAGACCCATCTGTCGCTGTCGAATGTATTGCTGACGAGTCCATGAATCTAGCTTCAATGCTTCCTGAGAAGCATCACCAGAGCAAAACGCCACTTACGTTCTCCGTCGCCTTGATTGGCTGACTTTCGTTCATTTTCACTTTTAGTTTCTGCCTCCGTCTATCATCTTACACGGGCGCATTGAGCGCTTCGAATTCCAAGGTGGTAGTTCTAGAAATATGCGCTTCACAACGATGCTATCGCCGCCGGCGTACCCGGCCATTCTCTCTCTCCTCGCGCTCACCTCCACTGCCGTCGCGGCCGATTCCCATGCCACCTCGACCACGACCGCCTGTACCGCTTCCTCGACATCCGGCGCCTTCTTCGATCTGAGACCCGATGCCGCCATAAAACCAAAGCCCGACGGGTCCCGGCCCTCCCACAGTCGCGGCGCGCCTCTGACCGACTACAAGGCGAGAGGCTTTGACTACGGCTCCAACTTCACCCTGAATATCTGCAACGCCGTTGTCGAGCCCATCGAGGATGTGAAGGGTATCGAGGAGAGCAAGTGGCAGAATATCAGCGCATACTACGTATCCCAGGGGGATTACTATAGCCTGGGCTTCCAGTCGGCCAGCCCGATAACGCGTGGGAAAGAACTGGTCCTACAATACACTGGTGGCTCTCCCTGCGGGACGGCGAAATCGAGGTCACGGACCCTAAGCGACAGGAGTGCCGTACACTCCGGCGCAGCCTACAGGGACTACGAGAATGAAGATGAGGAACCGCCTGCATCGAAGCCAGATGGAAGTGATGATGACAAAAGCAAAGATGACGAAGATGATGACACGGGCGACAGCGGCAGAAACGACGACGAAGATAGCGATGATCTGGTTCGCAGGAAATCTACGACGATATTTTTCACCTGCGATAGAGATGCGCTTGCCGGCAATTCCCAGGTTTCCTTCATAGCCGTCGATCCCGAAGAGTGCAACTATGTCTTCAAGGTCAAGTCGGCCCATGCTTGCGCCACTGCAGAGCCGCACAAACCCGGGAGCGTCGGCCCCGGCTCGGTGTTTGCCATCATTCTGGTGGTAGCCGCGCTTGTGTACCTGCTGGGCGGTGTCTTCTACAACCGGACCGTTGGGAATGCCCGAGGCTGGAGACAGCTACCAAACTACTCGATGTGGGCAAGCGTGTGGAGTTTCATCTGCGTAAGCCGCTCTCAAGTCTCACAAGACTTACCACCGCCGCATAGCCCTCGGTATGATTAACTTCAATCGTAGGACATGTTCGTGATTGCTACATCCTCATGTGCTCGGCTATTGCCAAGCCGGAGGGGATATCACCATCTCTCGGGACCCTCGAGCACGAGGGCAAGGAATAATCGGGATGCCGAAAACCGTCTGATTGATCAGTATGATGAGGAGTGGGAGGATTGATGTTGTAGTGCAACAATGTGTTATATTCGTATTTTGTGTTAGCATTAACTAGATGGGTCGCATCCTCTCGCTCTGAACACGAGTGGCGAGGCAGTAGGAGTAGTCCTTCAGGATTCTCGATAGCCTAACGAGACGACGAAGGCTGGTGATGATGATATCAGCATCTGCTATTTTGGGTTACGCCGTTAAAGGCTGTTTTATTATAGAGTGACATAAGGAATAAGGATGTGGCGCGCGCAGGTTCGGTTGCAGTCTTTTGGTCGGCTTACAAAATGTATCTATCATACCTACTACTCACCACACCCTGTACTGTATGATGATGGTCTTTGTTCGGTGATGAGGAGGGGGTTTGCTACCTATTTCTCTATATCAGGTAGGTAGTTAGAGGTTGTACATACTAAGTAAGCTACCGGCACTCGAAAGAGACAAATGCCCGTTTACTACTGTACAATGCGATCTGGTATATACTATCTATACCAGATTTAGACTGAACCAAGATTATAGTCTTTCGGGTCTTGAATTATCGATGAAGAACTGGTTCATTTGTGTGATCTTGATGGACCCCTGTAAGAACCTCTTCTGCCAAAGCACAGCGCCATAGGCAATGCATCGAACCACGTCAAATGCACGATCACCAGAGACGGGAATGGTCGCATTGGGAAGTACTCGGTATATAAGCCTGGATTGGACAGACAGACAGGAGCGGACGGACCGATAACCTGGCTGTGTTCGACGCCACTGGCGTGTGTCCTCAACCTGAGACACGACATGTTTGATACCTGTACCAATTGGGCTGGTCCTCGGCCAATCGACGTTCTGGACTCGTCGGAACATTTCCCATGCACGACCAGGATTCGAGCATCTTTGTCCACCCCATGCAACCTTCCTGATCCGCTGCCGCCAGTGTTTATGCACCATGTAGCTTATGTAGTGTGGTTTTATTTTATATAATAGCATCAAGGGCGCATAATGCTGGCGTTGTTGCTGGAGGTGGTTTCGCGACGTTTCTTCACGTCTGACAGGCACACTTCTTGAAAGAGTGCTCTCTTTTTTTCCATTCATTTTTGTGCTTGTCACATTTGTTGTTTTTTGTTATATGCCTTCCCTTCTTGTATATACTGGTTATCCTATTTTTTATTTTCTGTCTTTATCGTGTTGATCATGTATTTTTCCACCTTTCTTTCTCTTGCCATTTTACCGACGGCTTTTGCCAAGGTCCAATTTTTGGTACGTGATATTCTGCTATTCCTCTCATGAAACTGATTGTAGCAGTTTGCTAATCAGATTATGCGAATAGGGAGTGGCTATAGCAGGAGGCGATTTTGGTTGTCAGATCGATGTAAGATTATCACCATAGACCCCATAATATTATCGAGTCGTTTCGCTGAACCGTAGTCAGGGAACCTGTCCTCTAGGTTCTGCACAGTTACCTCTAAGTGATGGACCGAGTCAAATGAGTCATTTCGTGAAGGGTGATGGGATTAATCTGTTAAGAATACGTACGGACCAGTACTCATTTCAGCGTTGGAAGAGGGAGCTGATCGTGAATAGCAACATCATGGCAGTTCCTTGTGAACAACCAGCTAGGAGGCGACCTCGATACCTCGAACCTTTCAAAATACGACCAATTAGTACAATCGTGTCTCAATACCGGAGCCTACTGCATGATAGACATCCACAATTTTGCGCGGTGGAACGGACAGATCATAGGACAGGGCGGTCCAACCGACGAGCAATTCGCTAGCTTTTGGGGGCAGTTAGCAGGGAAATATGCCACGAACGATAAGATCGTCTTTGAGCTCATGAACGAACCCCACGATCTTGACATAGCAACTTGGGCGCAGACTTCTCAGAAAGCAGTCACGGCTATACGCGCGGCCGGGGCTACGACCCAGACGATATTGCTCTCTGGTACCAACTTCGACAGCGCGGCGACGCTGGTCTCGGATGGGAGCGCAGATGCGCTTTTTGCCATCACGAATCCGGATGGAAGTACAGATAACCTCCTTCTAGATATTCATAAGTATCTTGATGAGGATAACTCCGGTACCCATGCCGCGTGCACCACCGACAACGTCGACGCCTTCACGACCGTGGCTCAGTACCTACGAAGTAAGGGGCGGAAGGGCTTTATCAGCGAAACAGGGGCTTCGAGCGACGCATCCGTAAGTCCAGTATTCCCAGCCCATAGATGCGAGGCGAAGGGCCATTTCGCAACTGACATGTAAATGCAGTGTATAAAAGCATTCTGCACCCAGAATTCATTCATCAACACCAACTCGGACGTATTCACTGGCCTAGTCGCCTGGGGTGCCGGCAGCTTCAGCACATCCTACGTCCTAAGCCTAACACCGACGAACCAAAACGGCCGGCTCGTCGATAACACACTCTTCAAGCAGTGCCTCCTCGCAACCTGGAACAACTCATACAGCACCAACGGCACCATACCCACGCGGACATCGGCCACAATAGCGAGCCCGACCCTATCGATCCCGAGATCTACGACGACCACGAAGGCCTCGACTGTTCTCGCATCCACTTTACTCACAACCCCCACTGCATCGCTGACCGCGTCGCGCGGGACAGAGATGTCCGACGTCCCGCACAACAGCAACAGCACGGCCGCAGTCTCGACGATCAACACATCAGATGTACTAATCCTCACGGATTTACCCACCGAAAGCACGCCGACAACACTCGAAATCGCCACGGGGACACCGCCGCCGCGGTCGGGGTTGAACGGCCTGATCACAGCGGAGCCGAATGTGCCGCTGGCTACGGCGACCACGGCATCAGCGTCCGCAACAACTACTGGTTCGGCAGCGACGGCTGGTGCGGGATCAGTGGGTGTAGGAGCACTGACTCTATGGGGTTGTGTGCTTGTGGCTGCTGTTTCACTTGTTTAGCGAGAGTGATTGCGGATAGATGTTGAAGTTTAAAAAGCCGATACCCGAGAGCGTGTTATTATTACCTTATTTTTTGGTCATTTCTGTTCGTTGTTCTGTGCGTAGTTTTCGCATTTGTGATTGATGAGTAGCAGGTGCTTCATGCTAAGGCTGGAGTGCTCAACTGTAAGCCGAACGACGGATTCGTGCGAAATCTGCAAAAAGTGCGACTCGTTCATCCCCAACCCGCTGGCTTAGCATTACCTCTTCAAAATAGCTCAGGACACAGGACAAGTCTGATATCGTCCTTTCTTGATTTACGCCAAGAGGACAGATACAGTAGGTCTCATCGTGGTTCTCTTAAAGAAGGCGACGAGTAGGAGTAGGGAATATCTTCGCGACCAAAAAGCGCTTTGCCATATAACAGACTTACTTATCTACCCCTTACTCTACAAAGCCAAATCCAACAGTAAATGCACGCCGAGTTCTTACATCTCATGCGTTGACATTCACATACAACTTAACCACGACTTTCAGCTCTTGCCAACACCATCGATCCCAGCACCCTCATCGCATAGGTTCACCCCTTATTGCACATATAATCGCACCAGCTTACACACAAATCTCGCATCCGGAACTGGATAGTATCCCTGCTGTTTTCCACGGACGATAATGCGGACAGCTGCTAGAGCGCAACCAGCACGAAACTCTAGGTCACGGCCAGCTAGCAGTCTGTTCGTTGAAGCATACCATATCTGGTTCGTGCGTGATCGTGGCGCTGACGTATACGTTTACCGTAAATTTTTTCCCAGTTTGTGTCAAGGTAAGGGGAGGTCAGCGGACCCCAATCACTGATCTCCAGTCGAGTAGAGGCGTAATAGACTATAGCCAGCATAGATTGCGAAGCCGAATCGGGCATGTTCCCTCACTGTCGGTGTACACATTGCACCCGACGATAATGCAGGGTTAGGTAATAAGTGAGGTTCCATTCTCTTCGCTACTGCGTCTCGCAGTGGATCTCGGAGGCCAAACTCCGCGTGGCAGCTGAAGTGGGTAAGGGTCGTCGGTGCATACCATGGATTTCAACGACTACTCGAAACTCCCGGTAACCAGAGCGACAATCCCGGAGCAATGCCCGGAGGTGCCATCGTCGGCGGGTCTGAGATAATTAGCCAGGGGTTCGCCATCATCAGGTCTGATATTTTCTTTTTGTCTCGTAAGATACACATTGTTCGTAACCGTAGAGTCGGTATTCTACATGCACTTGGCGAAAATTTGAGACCCGGTGGCTTTGTGTCAGAAACGGGATGATTTCATCTTGACATCATCACCCCCAGGGATTAACTCCACACACGCAATTAGACCGACGATCCTGCTCACCACGGTATCAAAAATTAATGATAAAAAGATGTCCACTTGCCTTGATGCTGGAGTGCATGCTCCGGATTGCAAGTACAAGCCATGTGGGCTAAATAGCAAAAAAGAAGCTATTTTGGTATTCTACATTACGTGAAGAAAGAAAGAATTTTGGTGTCGAACACGAACTAAATGACTTGGAGTCCACACCGTGTCTTCTGGAGTTCACCTTCACAGACGAATAATTCATATCGACCAGCTTACTGTCACGAGCTATTGAGACTCGACGAAAACTCTGAAAGGGAAAATCGTATATAATCCAAAGGTCACGCAATCATTCAGTGACGACTACCTACCTACTCTGCTACATGCATTACACGCTTCAGCCTCCTTGAAGGGTTTATTGTCGAAGGGTTCAATTACTTATTAGAGTTTAAGAGTTCCAAAAATCCAAAAATTCAAAATGGCACATCCTGTAGCAAGAAACATCGCCCGTCACTGTGGGCAGAGCATACGATTCACCCCAAGGGTGGCGGCATCAGCAAACACCACTTTGGTAGCACAGCGCAGGCTCTTCCATTCTTCGAGAACCAGGTTATCTGCAACACCGGTGCCACCAGAGCCTCGCGAGAATCCTACCGTTGGGATTGCGCCCAAGCGCGATGAGAACGTGGGCGCGAAAAGACTAGCAGACTTTGATTTGAGAGGGGGAGTTTTCATTGTTACTGGTGGTGGACGAGGTCTTGGTCTGTGCCTGGCCGAAGGTCTCGTTGAAGCAGGCGGCAATGGTGAGTTTTGACTATAGGGTCTGTTTCTGTTAATGCGTGACCATGAATTAACACTTCATCGTCCAGTTTACTGCTTTGATCGGGATGACAAGCCTGGTGAAGATTGGGGTAAAGCTGCAAGGAGAGCAGATAAATGGGGAGGCAGTCTTCATTACCACCAGCAAGATGTTCAAGATACCAACGGCCTCGACAAGACGATCGAATCAATTGCGGACAAGCATCAGAGGCTAGATGGGGTGGTCGCGGCAGCTGGAGTGCAGCAAGTTTGTCCTGCCGGTAAGTTATCATCTCTCGTTATTTATCATGGTGTATTTTCTGAAAGACGCATTTACACCCTTGAGAGAAACATGGTCTCATATCATCAGACATTATTGACTCAAGATGTCGCAGTTGAATATACCCCTGACGATGTGGCGAGAATGATGGCTATCAACTATACTGGTGTCATGATGACGGCAACTTCAGCCGCTCGCCAGATGTTCAAGTATAAATGCCATGGCAGCATGTGCTTCATCGCCAGCATGTCGGGGCAGGTAGCCAACAAAGGGCTGGTTTCTCCTGTAAGTGGCACAATGATGAGACGACCTCTTCTTGAACAACGTCAACCAACAGCTCGCCACAGGTATACAACTCTTCAAAGGCCGCTGTCATCCAACTAGCTCGCAACCTCGCGATGGAATGGAGTCCGATCAAGAAAGACGGCACGGGGGGTATCCGAGTCAACTGCATCAGCCCAGGTCACATCCTGACGCCCATGGTGCTCAAGAACTTTGAGGAGATTCCCGGGCTGTGGGAGAAATGGGAGGCTGAGAATATGAGTACGTTCTACCCACGAGAGAGCCGCTTATCGAGTCCTTGTTAGATCATTAACTGACTGTCATCATCCAGTGGGCCGTCTTGCTGAGACGAGTGAGTTCAAATGCGCGGCGCTGTTCCTGCTCAGCAAGGCCAGCAGCTTCATGACAGGCAACAATCTGGTTATCGATGGTGGGCATACATCATGGTAGAACTCTTCTTTGGCGGTAGACTGGCAGCGTTACGGAAGCGGTCAAATTTATTTTCTTTCGGGTTGGTGTTGGAGTTGTGTATTGGTCTTAGCGATTGAAGCATACCTAGTAGAGAGATACCATGACAGAACATCTGAGCGAAAACTCTAGGTGGAAAAGGGATAGCTACTTAGGTAGATTAGTGGGTATTTGCCCCGCCGCCTATCCCCGTGGGTACCTAATTTCAGGTATTTGCACTAAGATGTAGGTACCTATGTAGGTATTTGCTTCACCCGTTATGTTATATAACTAAATTGCATGATTAAATCTTCAATCTTTCTATTTGACTCCGGAATTCGTACTTGGAGCATGCTATTAGAGATTGGGCTTTTTTTTTTCTTAAGAAATGAATTATTTCTGCTTAACTGTACCTGTAGACTGATATGCGTCTGTACTACCTAGTGTTCAGTCTTATTTATGGGGCTTTTCATCAGGGGTATCCGGACACTAAGTAAACTGGGGTTATAGCGGTTGTAGCTTCGCTGAGTTCTGCCTGAGCATGCTGGCGTCCACTGATGTGATACGCCGGTCGCTACTGCTTAGCGCTCAGCCGTAGTGAACTGTTAGTGACGTAGCTCGCCATAACAGAGGATGCATGTGTCAGCTTAGAGGTCTGGCCAGCACTGGTTCCCATCCTTCGGGACGCCCCCACGCTCTAACTACCAAGCACTCTTTACGATCTAGAACATTAGGAGCCTTGCCCCTCACACGTCTCACCCAACCGTCATTGTACTTGCATACATACCAAGCAGTGTACAACAGTGATAGCGTACATCTGATAGTGATCCTACATACTGAGTAGTGCTGGCCTCTCTTCACTCAAGTCACTCGCTTTATTCAGGGCATCACCATCGCTCCGAACTATTTTTACAGTGAACGGCCAGTTACCCTGCTGAGAAGGCGAGGTCAATATGCCCGAGTTAGCAGAGTCCATCGCAGCCGTCCGAGATGGTGCCAAGGAGGACCGCTTCACCTATCTCACCATCCTAGAGTACCACATCAAAACGCCAGGCATTCTACCAACGTTAGATGGGATCCTACAAGATGCTGACCTCACCCGTGAGATCGGCTGGGACCTTGTGCAGATGCTGATTGGTATTGATGGCTATGAGACCTGTCTAGAGACTGTTGCTCGCCTGGGAAACCCTCGCGAGGTCATCATTAAGGTTATGGAAACATTGGCCGCCTTGGCTAGGCCCTTTGAAGAAGACCAAGGCGACGTGGCAGATGAACGTCATTACGGTCTGAAGCCTAGCGAGGTGCCTGGCCGTCTCATCACTTTGATTGGAGTGCTCGCCATTATCCAACGCAGAATTAAGACGAAACATCCTTCACGATTTTTAGGACAATCACTGGTCTCGGTCCTCGAAGCTTACCAGCCCACGTCTGAAATGACAACCGCCGTGATTAATCTAGTGCGCTCGCTCTCGGGCCGGGTTCGGCCGCCTCTCCCTACACGCACCTCCAGTATCGACGTGGCCAACCCTGATGAGTATGGGGATGTCTCTAAGAATGCCCCTGACCCCGAAGCCGAGCTGGAGGACCCAAAGGAGAAGGAACTGGGTCAAAGACTATTGCAATCCTTCACCACTTGTATTCTCCAACGATATGTCAACGTACATGAACTGCAGTGGTCGCGACGATTGCTCGAGCTGTACTACCCCGAGAGGAATATACCCGGAAAAATCACGGCAACACAAGCATTCCGAGAGGATGAGACTCTGCAGAAGCGGGACGCTGTAATAGGACAACTTGTGGTTCGTACTGATCTTTGCATTAAACTTGGTAGCTTTTCCTGACGTTTCTTACTTGTGAAGGCCTTACTACGAGATCTCGATATCAACAACTATTCTACAGCCTTTATCCAGGAGGTGGTGTGCTATCCAAGCGACGCCAATCCCCTGCCAGATCTTGAGACCTTTGATTCGGTTGATGACATCCACCTTTCACAAGGCGGAGCTGCATGTTTGATTGCCTATTGGATTTTCTCCACGGACGCTTTTGGTGCAGATAACCCAGATCCTAAAATGAATCTTTTCCCGGAACACAATGACATGCTACGATTGTTCCTTGGTACGGATCCCAAAACTGAAATCACTAATAATCCCGGCATAGCAGATGCCTTGTTGGCAATTGGGTTAGGGCTGCATCACAGAGGCTTGATAGCAGCAACTGAAGAAACGAGTTACATGGTCTACCATCACTCTCTGACATTAATCGCTGTATTCCACCCTGATATACAAGTCAGAAATGCTGCCACAAGGTTTGCTGGTACCCTGCTCCATTCCGATCCAGATGACGAGAGTCGACTGGACATACTGCAAGACCTACTTGAGAATTGTCAATTCCCAGCTTTGAAAGCGTGCGCCGTCCAGTGGCTCCAGGAGGAGATTATTGCAGCCCAGAAGGATAATGTTTCCAATCTGTTCTCAAAACCTGCAGTCATCGAACAATTGCAGTACGAACTTTTCCCAGACGTCCGACCCGTTGCGAACCTGGAAGGCGATGATCTTCTCGAGTACTGGGGAGAGAACCGAACATTTATCCTTCAGGTAGCGAATTTCGCCTTTTTCCTTCTCAGGGGCCGTAAAGACCTGGTACCTGCCGGCATGCGTGCAGCAGTTGACCAGCGTTTTGCTGAACCTCTGATTACCGCTGCGGAGAAAATTAAAAACATTGAAGGATTCGATATACACGAGCAAATGCAGCTTGATATCCTAGTAAATCGACTTGAAAGTCTCGACTAAATCATACAGCCCTTTTCTCACGCATGGATAAAGCCTTACATTGAAACCCAAAGTTGAGGATTGGAAACAGTAGTTTGGTTGGGGTTCAATTGGTTGTATTCCTGATTCACTGTTCCCTCTTCTCCTTAGCGTCTGTACAGCTAGAGAAAATACTTAAGCATAATGTCAGCGGTAAGGTACAGCCGACCAAGCAAGTACCACATAATAAACCGCATGTTTTAGCGTTGGACTTCTATGTTTTCCGGTGCAAGCATCGCGTTTCCAGGATATGCTCTCTGTATCCACGCAAATAAAATGAACAAATTCGAATCTGAACTCAAAAGACAGTTACAACACCCTTAGTTTACGGTAGTGAGATATGGCCGGCATCACGACAGGATGTATACAGAACTATATGTGGATAGGTTTTTGTGTAAATGTGGTCTGCAGGCAGTACCCGAATCGGCCCCTATCCGACCCAATATGTTGTAAATTATACCTCGTGTTCCCGGCTAGGCTCACCCGGTGTGCATAAGCGCAATGCTGCCGAGTTGTGTCTTGTCTGGGCAGGCAAGTTATCCAATAAAAGGTTTCGCCAGACATCCAACGACATGGACTGCCCTATTCCCGTCCCCGGGTCTGGCCTAACTACGCCCATTACCCGATAGCGGTCCCGGCAATCGTTCTCGGTCCGAAGTGGGACCCTCTCGAGCACTTAACCTAGCCGATCCCCTTAGCACTTACGGACGGTCAATCCATCTAAGAACATTCCTAGCTTGCTATAAGCAGCACCATGTTCAGCCTCCTCAGCAACGCGCTGATACTAACCCTCTCATGGCTTGACATGCAGGTGTCCGTAACAAAGCACAGGATTATCGTCGGAACTTTCAGCACAGAATTTCTCTACACCATAGAATACGACGATGTAGAAAGAAGCTTGACACTGGTCTCACAGAGCGCCGTATCTGCTGCTAGCTCATGGATTACCATGAATGTGAATATCGCCCAACCACCCCACAGGGCAAAAACCACACCATTCAAGCTGACCGCATCTGTGAATGTCATATAGCACGACAAGAGCAAGCTATACGGTACTGACTGGAACGCACAAGATCCGACCTGGCTCAGTTACGACGTGGCGGACCCATACAACATTAAAGTCGAAGCGAGGATTATAGGAGGCAGTATGTGTTCAAATTCCAGAAGCATTTTTGTGAATGCACATCAGAAAAAGCCGTACACAGTCTACGGTAACTACTACTACGGCGATGCGCGCTGCAGTACCGTCCTATCAGTCCACGAGAACGGGACGTTGAAAGAAGTGATCCAGGAGTACGTGTTTCCTACCAGGTCAGCTGTCCACGGGACAGCCATCACGCCGTCAGGAGACTACCTCCTATCGGCCGACACGACAGGAAATCTGATCTGGACGCACAAGATCGACGCAGCGACAGGTGCCCTGTCAAACGTAAGCGTCATAGCCGGGCCATCACCTGGCTCTGGCCCACGACATCTCGCCATCCACAAGAGCGGGAAGTACGCGTACGTCGTTCTTGAGGAGTCCAGCGAAGTCGCTCAGTACTTCATCTCCGAGGACGGAACTCTCCATCTATTCGGAGACACGTACCCGCTCCTCCACGATGGGCTGGATCCCGCCGACTACTGGGCAGACGAGGTCTCCCTGTCGCAGAGCAACCGATATCTCTGGGCGACGAACCGGGCACGCAACAACACCCGAAAAGGATACATATCCGCTTTCTCTCTGAGCACCGCCGGGGATATTGCGAGCCAGCTCTTCCTACGTGAGACGAGCACGAGCGCCGGGTTTGCGAACAGTGTGGCGGCGAGCCCTTTTGACGATGAGATTGCCGCTTTGACGGATAACTCAACGGGATTCGTGGAGATTTGGCATATTGATGACGGCGTCGTTGCTCACCTTGATATACCTGACGGCCAGGGGTGCTGTGCCAACGCGGCCTGGTTAGACTAATATTAGAGACGACAGAAGTACATGTTTGCTCAGGGAGAGCAAAATTCCAAGTATTGCAAAGAATGAAGACCGCGTATGTATGAGAAAGCTAGTTGAAAGCTAGTTTTTCCCGGTATAGTCGCCACCCAACACCGAATCTCAAACTGTTCAGACCATCGCTAAATAACACGAGAACACACCACTAACGCCCCTCTCCCCCTGCTGAACGATGAACTCCAAGGCCGACATATTTACCCACAGCCCAGGTCGGTGGCCTTCCAAGCACTGCCGAGCCGTCATGATATCCTGTCATGCACAATACGGCGCTCGTTCTGTTCTATTCTATTCTAAGTAGTAGGTATCACAAGAGAAGACGTCCGGCCCCTAAAAATCCAACCGCAGCAACTGTCCATACGTCCGCCAAGAGGGAAGCAGCGAAAACACAGGCGTCAGAACGCCCAAACAAGGCGGCGCCGCCGAAGCGAATTTCCCGGGTAGCAGATCCCGGAACAGCACCGTCTCGGCAAGATATAGGCGTGGGTGCGCCCTGGCAACCTCGAGGCCGTCGTCGACGCCCCATTTCATGCGCACGCTTGTCCCGCGGAAGAGCGGCATGAAGGAGTGGTACCGTGTCAGTATTGTACCCACGGTGTCTATCACCACAGACCCTGACGACGCCCGCTTCACTAGTCTTCGCAGGAGCGCCGCGCCTTCGTCCGGCGTCAGGTATGGGAAGAGGCCTTCGGCTATCACCAGCAACGGCCGATCGTGCGGGACCTCGTCTATCCAGTTCTTGTGCGTCACCGAGGCACCTATGAGTCGGTAATCCCACTCTTTATCTTTACTAACTGCCGCTGTATCTGGTATGAGGCGTTGGCGCAGGTTCACAACCTCGGGCCTGTCGAGGTCGATCCACTGCACGTTCTCGCCGCACGACGGCTGCAGTCTCATGGCCCGGAGATCCAGCCCGCACGCGAGATGCAGTACAGTGACGGGCTCGTGGGCGTGAGTCTCGAGGAAGACCTTGCACCACTCGTCGAGTTGCTTCGCGCGCACCGTGATGTAGTTGTCATACCGGTTGTCGCGCGGGAACAGTGTCGGGCTGAAACTGTCGGTATCGACCCGGTCTAAGATTCTTTGGGCATAGACGTCGCCTAATACGGGGTTCGGAGAGGCGGCATCGCGGGCACGGCTCCACAGCGTCAGGATCATGGTCTCTTCCACCGGACTCAGCTTCACTCTGATAAGATCCGGATTCGAAGCTTCGACTGCGTCGCCCGGCGCCATTATACCCGTTTATTTGATTAGATTGGATTCTGAAGTTCACAATAAGAATGAAGATTTCAGAGTTCCGTATCGCGACCTCGTATCCTATACGAGCGGTATACTACTCCAGTATAGCTGTCAACCGGGTAGAAACGAATCTTGGGTATCGTTTTCTTGGGCACTACTGCTTGGGTATCCTGGTGACGATCCCCTCTAGGTCTGGGGTCATGGTGGTATTTGACATCTTGAATGGTAGCATGCCGCGCTGTCAAACGACACCCTTGCAGCCGAATGCAGCGGTGAGCTCCAAAAAAAATCGTCGAAAGAGGAAGCAAGCAAGCATCATCACGAGGCAGGCTACGCGCGCTATGCTTGGCGGAACATTTAGGACGATTGTTATAAGTCATCCCATAAACCATCCCTTGTTATCGATGCACCGCCGGCCGAGAAAGCCGAGGGAGAGTCTCGCAAATATGGTTGGTTGATGGTCAACCAGAAACCCTACTACGCCATCTCACGGTGACCTCACCCTCAACTATCTGGCCCAATGGTGTCAGTGGCAGGAACCCGAACAGACATCACGAGGGATAGGGATCATAGGGCTGGTGATGTGTCCAGCCGCAACACTAGTGACTTATTTTCTCTTGGACGAGGCGTTATTACCGTGGGGGAGGGGGGTAAGACACCGGGGATATATCCCTTCTGGACACGATCATTATTCCTCCGACGGCACAGCCCACGTGTCTACTCTACTAGTATAGGGCTACCTGTTGCTCTCGGATGAAGAAGACGGGAAATAGGACTTTGAATGCCTAGATAACTTACGCGTCTCGAGCGTGGGATGTCATGGCTGTCTGTGTTATCTGAGTAGCTTACCTAACGCTGCGGTGGAGTTATCCTCTCTCACCTGGTTGACCGACAGTTGAGCCCGGTTCATTCCTAATCACGATCCACTGATTTACATATTAACACCTCTTATATACTACCACGTCAATCATGACACTGAGGCCCTCTTATGCTTGTCTCAGTTTCGTGAGCCGTCAATGTTACCTTGATTGTCGGCAGATATATGTTTGGTCATCCTAGTCGAGACGAGATGAGTCGCTTATCGAACTAAGCATTTGTATTCGTGATTTAACATGTGATTTGTCTTTAGTCAGCAACTATATCAAGAATTGGAAGTGCTTTGTCAATCCTTATTTGAGCAGAGACTACGCGATATACACAACCGGCTCAAATTGGATAAACTTGCTTGTGGCGAGTTACGAGAGACGATGTCGAAAACTTCATCTCTATCGTAATCGCTATCGATCCCTTCATATCCTAAATACCTTCCCTGGAAACGATGGCCGCAGTCAGCGCCAGGTCTAACGTCATCTTCGATTGTTCGGCTGACTTGGCGCTTCCTAACTAGATCAGTACTTGTCAAAAAGACCTCAGCCCGTCTCCATGATAGCTCTAAAGCCGAATGTAAGCGCTCTGTCGACTCCTCTGGTAGCCCCAGTTGAGGCTGTTAGTTCAGAGACTCTTCTGTCCTGGGCTGAAGCTTGCTTTCCACGCCGTTGAGCAAGTACGGAGGCGCAGCAGTGAACCTAAATTTAACCAGGGGTTTCTATTACACGGAGGACTCGCACGTGAGTTATACCAGTCGGATCCTGCGGGATGAGGGTCTCGAGCGAAGCTATTCAGCTTCCGCTACTATAAGACATGTTGGTAGCCTTCGGATTCGGAGACAAGGGATACCGATATATAGCCTCGAATGAGTCTTCCGAAGGGCCATATGGACCTAACTGCTTCCCTATGAAAGAGCTGGAGTGCATCGGGAGTGAGTAATCCTGGGATCGAGAGGCGTCGTCATGAAGGGATGAATAGATAGAAGACAACATCTTCCCCCTGTCTCCCATGAGTATTTCATGCTCTCGAACGTTCGGTATGACCTGACAGAGCATTCTAAGATTATCAGACTTCATACAGAATTTATCTTAAAGGGAGTATTCCTTGACAAAGGTGATAGAACGTTGCCTAACGCACATAGCTCCTGAAAGTGTATAGACAGAATCTTGAATTCTTATTGTTGGTAAGCGTTCTTGGATAAGGAAAGCTCATCCCCGGATCCATTCTTAGTTCCAACAACTGGGACTGGATTCCTTCACTAAGAGTTGTTGGTTCAAACACTAACAACAACGACCTGTATCCTCTCATTCTCCATATAGGAAGAACGAGACTCCTCAAGTGTATTGTCACTGACACAAACCGATACTCAGGTTTTGAGAGCAAACGAGGTTTTTAGGCGTGAAGATCAGCTCAAGTAAGATGTGCTGTTACGTATGAAAAGCACTAGAGCAATATCCATAACTCATGAATCACCCAAGTTTCATTAGCCGTATATCATAAACACCTATCTAGATAGTACCTCTATTAAAGTCCATGAGCATCCGCGCCGTTCTCTACGTCCGCACTCTATAAGTTGGTAGAAAAACTTCTATTATAGTATTATCATAAGCGTACGGCCGACTGAGCATCCGCGTTGACCTGCACAGGCCCGCCCACCGCGCTCTTCAACCAGCAGTAGTTGAGGTCGGTGCCCTGCGGCCCGACGTTGAACCATATCGCACCCTTGCAGTGGCTGTTCTTCGTGCACAGGCTTATGCAGGACTCCATGGTGTATGCCTCGATGTTCTCGAGGTCAGTGCCCTGGTGCGCCACGCTGCACTCTATGCGAAACTTGTCGCCTGTGCTGGGGTCTGTGTATGTGCTGCCGTCGTCGCCCAGGCAGATTCTTGAGGAGGGGGAGTCCGCGGGATTGCTTGCAGGAGATGATTCCGCAGGGGAATTTGAGGACTCCAGAGGTGAGGCTAGAGGTACGGTTGTAGGTGAGGGTATAGGGGCGGGGGATGGTGATGACACGGGCGACGTAGTCTTTGGTGATGGGGCACTGTTCGCCGTAGTTGTGGGCTGCGAGCGAATCGTGTCAGTAGGCGACGGGGGAAGCTGGGTGACAAATACAATAGCAACGATGGAGGTCTCCGGATCCGTGTCCCCCCGGCTTCCCGCCGTCCCAGTTATGGTCGTGGTTTTAGTTGCATGGCTACTCAGCGACGGAATTTCGGTCTTGAGCACGGTCAAGAAGGTGGAAGAGTGGCTCGTCATGTAGAGGGACACGGTCTCGGTGATCATAGAAGGCATCGAAAGGGAACTGCTGCTTACTGGTTCGCTGACAGGCTGCTTCGATAGCGAGGTCGAGCTGTGAAAGCGTTAGTGTCAGTTCACCAATTTGTTTCTTTTCTGTGTTTGACGACTTACTGAGCCCCCTTCTGCTGTGTCACCCCCACCGCGATGCCAATAATCACGCCAAGAAAGGCAAGAATTGTTAGTATGATAATAATCTGAAACGTTCTCCTCCGCAATCCCCATATTCTTCTTTCCTCTGACTCAGACTCAGGCTCAGGGGTATCATGAGGAAGAGGGGGGAGAGGAGGAGCAGCGACATCATCACTCTGAATTAATTTTGTTTCGGAGTCCCAACGTATCGGTTCCGGCTTTATAAACTTTTCCTCAGGACTGACTACCCGTGGTCCAGCAACGACTATCAGGCCTGGTTGAGATCGACGAGAGTGAGGAGTCGCTACCTCGAGGCCTTCCTCCGGTAGACGAAGCTCCAGTGTTGAACATTGTGTTGAAGACTGTGTCGAAGCCTCCGCTGCGAAAGGATAGACGCTGCTCCTGCGGAGATTCATATCCCAAAACCCCAGGCTCTTCCGAAATCTTCTGAGCCTCTGCCAGTTCGGCGAGGGACCATTATCGACCATGTCCGTCGCCACGCTGGGGGAACTGACGTGCCCTTCCTCATTGCAATCCCAACAGACTGGCACTCCTTCTTCATATGAATGCGGGCATGGGGAAGGCGACGTCCAATAAGTGCCCCTGGAGTCGGAACTCATCTCAAGAGCCTCTTCTTTTTCGCCAGCAAAACAGATAGAGGATTTCGTGTATCGTAACGAACGTGAGAGGCGATTAAGTAAGAAGTTAAATGCCTAAAATAAGCGAGGATATTTCTAAGGAATGATGGTTTTCCTGATTAGTATCCCCCAAAATGAGCGTGACTGTATTGAATCCACCCGAACATTGAAGCGCAATTCGACGATTGGGGTGGGTGTGGAAGAGAGAAGGGAACTCAAGACGCCTTGAGGAGTAAGCGCCCCACGGTGAATTCACGTTCTTCTAGTTCTTGTTAATCCCTTAGGCCTGTGAAAAGGGTTGAAGCCAGGGAGACAAAGACAGCTCTCGCTTAAATTTCGCCTCTTCTAAAAAGAAAGGATCATGGGGATAATGACTACAGACAAGGGACTCTTATGGTCCTCATTTACCACAGGAGTGGGATCAGCGTCACCCGACCCAAAATCTCGGGCCTGCCGTCACTGGTGAGTAATGTTTTTGTGATGTCTACAAGGCCCTCGAGTACCAGAGGTATCGATTAGCAATAGCACGTCCTGTTTGTTCAAGTAATTTACCTATCTACGAATAGCGTCGGACTTCCTCCACCTTGAGTCTCGGTAATTTTTTCTTTCATAACTTAACTCCGTTGAATTCTTCCCATACGGACCCAATTAATGCCCAGGTTACAGCTGAAATAACGATCGCGTGGAAATTGTTACAACCCGTCTATGGCTCGTCACCGGACTTTTTGCTTGCAGTCACTGGTACCAAGATTGATTGTTTGCCAATTCTAACTCTACTGCGCCGCCGCTACCACGAAAGAATATCCCAGGCCAACATACCCTACGGCGAGGAACTAACAAGACGGCAGGTTAGTGCGTTTATACGCCGCTAGCATAGTGTCTTTAGAAATAATGACATGAGAACCTCTATACAACTTGTTAGTCCCCAGTGTTGTGAGTTTCATATATCCGTTCGCGCATAGCCGAGAGAATCCTTCACTATACTAAATTCCTATCAGGATAGCTCAATCAATCCTCATATTCATTGTGCTAGAGTACTGAACGACATGAGCATCTTGATGCCTTGCGCTGAGCTCATATAACGCTTTGCAACTTATAGTATCTTATAAAGCGCTGCTAAGAAACAGAATCTTGACTAGAATATCCACGAAGTGCTGCATACTGACCTAACTCCGTTTCGATTTAATGAACAGCTGCCTCAAATAATTTTATGATTTAAAATCGTGGTAACACTCCAAATGCTGAAATGTTCCCACTAGAGGGTAAATCAAATATCGTAATTTGAAATGGTTCTTAAACATCAGTTATGTGAACATCTGACAAGCTTTCTACCCCTCTCTCATCGCATCCTCCCATTCCAAGCCTCATTTACCAATCCCATTCAGTTGTATCGTAAAACAACCCAATTTCTGTAGTCGGCCAATAAGTCTACGGCCACATATTTAGGTAATTAAGCAAGTGGCCTATCTACCTACGCATCTGCCTACCTGCCAGCCTGCAGCCATGGACCAGCACCTTGTTCGGCAAAATCTACCCGGCAATACTAGCGCGACGGAACATTACCATCACCACCTGGTCTAATCTCATGCATACTACGATACAAGACAAAGAAAGTTCAGATTGCATGTAGTAGGAGGGAATTCAAAACGTATTGAAGACCAACACACAACAATACAAAGTTTTATTGTATCCCTCCATAGCTGGTTCACATACCGTCCTCAAACCCATTGAAATCGAAATAGAATAACAACAGTAGAACAGTTATAACCACAATGGGCAACATGTATAACCACCCGTCGATACCATGATGATATCGTAATGTAGTCAGTAGTATTAGTACATACCATGCCTTCACCGACTAAAGAAAGTCGGAAGAGTTTGAAATGTTTTTAAAAAGCCTGGCAAACTGAAAAGTAAAAATCCAAACCGACCACCCGGGTGCCAAAGAAAAACTCACCTTGTAACCATACACCTACCTACTTCTTTATCCCACAAACAACACAATTCCACAGGCTACATCCAATCCGAATCTAGGAAGATCACCATTCAGAAAACATCCCATCGAGCGAGACCTGATAATGAACAAGCCAACTTCGATATATTCGCAACCTCGGAAATTGCACCTATGCGACCTACCTCCACATATGAATCATCGTCTTACACCCGAGCACGAGACCAAGACATACCCGCCAATACGGATCAAGAGAACTCTACACCCATACAAAATATCAACGAAGTTAGCAGCACTCTACTGCCAAGATAAGTAACGTCACAGCACATATGGAAGCATTGAATATTATTTTGAGTGGGTAACTTCTGGTATTCTTTGATGACTGACGGAGAATATCTAATACCTAGAGAGCGAGTTAAAAGCTAAATCCGTCCACCAAGTCAACGTCATGAGTGTCTACTGCCAATTGCCAAACTTTCTGATCCAACTAGTGGAGAGTCCATACAAACCGACGAACCCTTCCTGCATTAACATACCAATGCACCTCCCAAATAAAAAAAGAATAACCCGCTACCAAGAACAAGAGAAGACAGAATAAGATGAAGCTATCGGCAGACACTCAAGACGAATAACCCGTGGAGCTTGAAGGATGAGCTCAACCACAAGAGGCAACACCGGCAAAAGCCTTAATGGACTTCTTGCCAGTGGCCAACCCACTCAACACCACCGAAATCGTGGCGTTTCTCGCGCCAATTCCAATCTCGGCCTTTGTTCCATGGACAACCACCCGATACCGAGCGGTCTCGACCCCACTTCTGGTTAAGATGGTTCGAGTTGTCCCACATTCCCAATCCAGCACCGTAGTTGTTGAAGTTAAAATTATGACCATACTGCCGTCGCGACTTGGGACTAAATTCGGTCAACCTGGGCTCTGAAACTGGAGCGACGGCCCGGCGTCGCTCTCCCAGAGCAGTCCACTTATCGATAGGACTACGCTTTGAAGGTGGTGAATAACGAGTAGGAGAATGCGCAGGTTTCTTGATGGTAACATGCTCCTCAAAGAAGAAACCGTCGACCATCTCACCATCAATGTCATTTGAAATTGGGTCAGCAGCAGGTGACTCATCGGCTTCCGTATCGGACTCAGATCCATGGTCGGATACATCATGTTGTCGAGTCACTGTAGCATCGACAATGCTTTCATGGCTCCAAGTGCGACTGTTGAGTCCCTTGAGCTGTGAAAGCTGTCGGGCACGTTCCTCCTCCTCCTCTTCTTCCTCCTCTTCCCACATGTCACTCCAACTCTTTGATACAGCTTCGTTTTTGCGACCAAACACCATAGACATGGCATTCGAGGTTGGCTTTGGTCGAGACACATTGATGGGCAAAGAACCAGCGACGGCCCCCGCGGGGACCCGGCGGCTAGGCACTTCCACGGGTTGAGAGATACCGAGAGAGTTCATCGATGTAGCGAAATTTGATGTGAGAACAGACGAGATGGATGGTGTCACAACAGAGCTGGCACACCAATCTCTTCCACCTTCCGACTTCGGGAACAGATCCTCGGTATAACTTTCATTGTCAAGGATAATGCTCAGCTGTCGGCTTGGCTGAGCTGGTGCAGCATGGAGAGCTTTAGCCCAAGGGAATGCACCCTGGTCAACCTGAGGACTCTGAATCGAAGGAGTACGCAGAGGTTCCCTGTTGGCAGTAGCTAGAGTGGTGTGCTCCGTGACGCAGAATTCATCTACATCCTCTTCAACGGTGGTAAAGCTGATGACTCGGAGAAGAGCATCCCTAGCTCCTTCTAGAGACCGCTTGCGGGGATCCAAGTTCATGCACTCGACAATCACCTCGTAGGTGTCCTGAGACATCGACGGAAATACATCAAAGAGTGACTGCTTGTCTCGCGAGAAGTCCAAAAAGAGGGGATCGGCTTCCGTGGGAGTCGTGAAGGGGTTGCGCGAGAAGAGAATATTGAGCAAGCAAATACCGATAGCCCAGATATCAGCCTGAGCAGGCGAGTACCCGTTACCGGCTGAGTCATACTGCTCGGGTGCCATGTATCGGTCGCTGCCTACTGTCGTCTCATAACTCCACTTCGACGTGATTGCCAAGCCAAAATCGCCCAGCTTCATGGCTCCTGATTCCGTGAGGAAGATGTTTTCTGGCTTGATGTCCCGATGATAGATGCCTTTCGAGTGCATGTAAGAAACAGCATCCACGAGCTGCAGCATGAATTGGCGGACATGCTCAGTCTCCAGAGGGCCGTATCCGCTTCGAATGGCCTCATAGAGATCTCCACGAGAGCAGTACTCGAGAACAAGATAGAAATGAGCCTCCGTCTCAAAAGAATGAACAAAGTTGACGATGTTGGGATGTTCCCCGAGACGAAGGTGACAAAGTTGCTCTTCTGACCGTTCGTCCATAGCAAACTCGAGTCCAGCCTCGTTCGCAGCAGCTCGTTTGGTCATGCATTTGATGGCAACAAGATCATTCGTTTGCAAGTCTTTTGCGAGGAAGACCATGCCAAACGAACCGTGGTTGAGTGGAGAGAGTGTCTGAAACCTCCCGTCGAGTAAAACGCCATCGTGAAAGTTGTTTCGCAGGCATTCCATGACGTCGTCTCAACGGGAGACCGATAATCGATTGAAGCAAAAGGTAGGGAAACTTTTCTCAAAGCCACCTAAAGATGCGCAATGTACAGCCTGTTTATTCCCGACCGTCTATTTTGTTGAGCGTATGAAGGTCTGATGAAAATCAAAATTACTTTTTCAGTCTTTGTGTACAAGTTTTTTCTGAAGTTTTAAAGAATCGTAAAAAGTCGACAGTGTGAGCGGCCAGGCCAAACGAGAAAGTGATAATGGTGTCACGAAGTGACTAAATAGATGCAATATACAAGGTTTCGAGAGTGGGAAAAGAAAACATAACACTCCGGGTCGTTAATAGGTCAGAGGCTCATCGAGGGTATTTGGTATGTGGACAGGTAAGGAAGGAAATAATCGTCAATAGTACTGAGGAACTATGGGTCCTGAGAGAAATGAAAAAGAAAAGTCGTTATGAGGACATGAGTATGATTTATGAAAGCTGAAAGAGCGTCGAAAAGGGGAGAGAAGCGACTTGGTTGAGGTACAAGGTCGCGAAGTTGTTCGGTCGTGATAAGAGGCAGGCTTGTGTTGTCGAGTATAAGTCAACACAGTTGCTAGGCACTAGGGCCTGATGGCGGAGCTCCTGCAATATCGACGAACCGAAACGGGCTCGATCACAGAACCATCCGATGAAGCAATCCCACGAGGGTGATGGTGAGCTGTTTTGTTTATAAGTGATCGAGTTGAGCCGAGGTGGCTCTCCGAAGTTGTGTTGAGAGAGGGTCTAGGTGCGGTAGTCGGTGTTGTTCAGGCAGGGCCCAGTCGAAGATAGTCGAAACAGACAGCTCAGGAGGTTTGACTACGATGATTATGACTCGACCAAGGCGGTGGATGGTAGATATGACTCCTCGGATGCTTGTATCCCCAGAACTAGCGGTGATCGGTGCTGTTGCAAGGTAGACCTGGCTGAGAAGCGGATCCGAATTGGCGATGGAGTCGGAGCAGGTGTGACGTGTTGAGCGCGCTATCCGATCGGAGTGGATGTCCTGGCAATTGAGAAGGCGGGAGCGGTGCTACAAATAATACAGGCAAGGTATTGGACGACTGTGGTGAGCTTATGTCGACAAAGGGGAAGCCGCAGTCGATAAATTGCTTGGGCTGCTCAAGTCGGGTGATGCAGGGACGGAGCTGATGAAAGGGACCTCAAATTGGCTCAAAGGAAAGAGAGGCTTTCGTTGTTTACGGTCAGGAGGTAATTAGGTACGATACGGATTGGATGATGGATGGATGATTAGCTGGCCGGCCGGTGAGTCAGGCTTGGGTCTCTCGGCTTGGAACAGATGGTTGATTGTTGGATCGATTGTCGAACCCGAAGCACGGCTGAACTGGTGGTGTGGTGACCGAAGAAGAGAGAAAGAGAGCAGAGAGTGACGATACGAAGGATAAAGGTAGACGACAATGGGCAGGTAAAAGAGGAAACAGGACGGCTGGCTAAGGATTCGATAAAGAGAAGAGCGGTAGGAAAAGGATGGGATGGATGGGTGGATGAATGAAGATACAGAAGCGGGAGACGGGGACAGGGCGAATGAGCGAACACAGAGCTAGGGACAACTACAGCAGGGACTAGGGGCACGACGAAGGTACTGGGGCAGGACTGGGGCGAACCAGACGACCTGGCGAGCTAGCAGTCGGTGGTTGCCCATGGAGGTGGGTTGGTCATCGACTGGATTGGGCGGGACGACGATGAAGCAATCCATGGATGCAGGCAAGACTGGGGCAGTACTGGAGACATGCCAGAAGAGGCATAGCAGAAATGACTACACTGCCCAGGGCAGTTAGTGCAGACAACAGATAGGGGGTGAGAGAAGGCCACAGCAGGAAATAGATTGATAAACAGACAAGGAGAGGAAAGGTAGACGGAGAGGCGAGTGAGTGGCCTTCTTTGTTGCTACAGTAGGACCAAAGAGCGATAGAAAGTCACTGACAAAGATCGACGGAGATAGTCACAACAAGTACCTGCCTACATATTCTACCCAGTAGTATACAGAAGTCTACAAGCAACACTGAGCAGAAACTGAGTAGCGAAGGGTGGTGGGTATCAGGTGCAGTGTAGTGCAAAGTAGAGGCCAGATGTGAAGCTGTACAGATTACTACGTACAGGACAAGATTCAAGCATACAGTAAAGGGCAGCCGGAAGTAGCGAGAACACAAGTCTTGGCCTGAAAGTACAAAGGGCAGCTTCGACATGTCTCTGGCCAGAGTGGTCACGTTGCTGGAAGGGCAGAGGCACTAGACAGAGCTAGACTAGACTGGACCAGACTGAGGATGCTTCTGTCACTGCCGTGACCTGAGCGTGGACGGTGGCCTGCCTGTGTTGACGAGTACCGGTATTGACGAGAAACATGGTTGAAGGAACGACAGTGTAGCTCACTGTGGCATGACAACACTCGACGACACGAATTATCGTCATGGTGCCACGCCAGCAGATAGCGAGACACTCGGGCAAGACACTACGGACTAACAGGACGACGTGAAGGGACGGGCAGGTGCTGATGTGCCAACAAGTACAACTCTATGCTGCAGCCTCCGTGCCGTCAAGCGCCGCCGGAACTGGGCTGTGCTGTCGTCACAGTGCCGGCACTGCCGGGCTATAACTGGACCCACTCACCAAAGTTCTGACCAGCGAGACATGTCTCCCCCTTGCCTGTCTGCAGCGGGTGGAAGTCTGTGGAATCAGCGGGCGTGCAGATTACGAATTGGGGGTATTGGGGGCTAAGACGGGTCCGGTTGGGGACCTGGGACCACGCGGACAAGGTTCGCTGTCAAAGGGCACAGTAGGCAGGGCCGGAATGGAGCTAGATCATGCACGGTGTACGTTAGTGCTGCTACAGGCAGGGGTTGTCATCTGAAGATCGCCACACCGCCAGATACCCCAGCCAGAGGTAGCTTTCCGGCAAGCAGCGGCGTGCCGAGGACTGCTGTCCCAGGTAGCTGTACTCTACTGGCCGGGCCAATTCCAAACAGGTACCCATAGCAGTCGAGGTACACTACGTAGTACACTATTCAGGCAGCGCTAGCCAGCGATTTTGGGAGGTCAGCACCCCGTTCAAGCAGGTCTCGTCCAGGCACAGAACGACACTTGGACACGTTGACGCGACCCAATTGTCGCTGACCAGCTGCCCAATCACGAGCCGGTTGCGTGTCCCAGACCCTTCCAGCGTCTTCGGTTTCACCTCAGGTTCGCGAACGAGGTCATTGGCTCACCATGTCGCCAGAGCCACCAAAGGAATGCAACTCCTTTTCACCTGCAGCTGTCGTTGCTGAATCCGTCCAGCACTTGTTTTAGTCTCTACATTGGCTGCTGCATCTATTTACTTACTTACTGCACGGGTAGAGTATCTTTCTATGCATACCTCTAGTTCCTGATTCAGAACAATATGTAGGTAGGGTCTTCATGTTAGTCCCCTAGCGATAGTTCTTAGCAACATATTACTTAGTAGACATTACGAGAAATAATACAATGTTTAAACTTAGCCGATTCAGACTTCTAGAGGCCAAGGTAATTGCATAATATTCATCACGACACCATGTCAAAAACCCATCGCCGTACTCCATACACACCTTATGAAACGGGTCTTGATAACAGTCATGACATATAGACAACCCAGATGGGGCCACGGTGTATCGGGGTGTTCCACTATGAACACTATCGACCATAAGGTTTCGGCCATCATCACACCTCAAGTCATTCGGAGCGATTATCAGATAACGAGCGTCGACGCCGGCCGGAGGCGATGGATTCCTTTGTGCGCGTGGCTCAAGGTCAGTTGGCCCCTGTATCCACGGTCAGTGTTCTCGGCCCTGGGCAGTGTCAAAGATGATGCAAGCTGTCATCATCTTCTTTGTAGATACATGCCTACGTGCATCACTTATCTACGGCCAAATCTCACACAACTAGCAATATCGTAAGTGCACAGTACTGTGGGTTAGGCATTGCGATCCTACTATGTAAGTACGTACTGCGAGACGGAGATTATGCGAAGGGATAGTAATGGCGCAGATGATTGTTATGTTGCAACATGATGCAATTGCGGTGATCGTCTCAACCCGTTTTGGCAGGACTGGAAGCTCACATTCCACGAAAGCATAGCGGACCGCTGTGTGACAATTTCTCGGCTACCCCATATTTGCATTCCCAACCGTGCAACGTGTCAGCCGTGTTATCGTGGCAGGTACCCGTAGGCCGTCTTTGTATGACATGTGTACCTGGCTGCAAACATACCGAAGGCAACTAGCTGTCTTAGCTCTCCTATCTCCTATTTTTTGACTTGACAAATGGCATGCGGGAAAGCCATTTGTCTAAACACCACGGGTTGGCGCTATTACTATTTACTACTTTACTATATAGGTGGTCTCAGTCGTCCCGCTCGGTTTTGTGTCAGTGATCGTCGAGATTGACGGCATCCAACCTGAGACATAGTATAGCGAAATTGCTTGCTTGCCCATTTGTTTTGGCAGGTTTGAAACAAATGCTACGACTAACTAGCAACGGTTCGGCGGGAGTACTGCTCGGTAAGGTCCGCTACAGCGTATAAGCGCTGTGTAATAATAGATCAACAAATGTTGGGGGAGAATTTTGGAGGGGTATTCTTCAGTGACACTGCACTGGACGATCAAGGGGATGATGATTGGCATCGCACACTCTGGCAAAACAATAATACGTCTGCGCTGGCGAATGAGAGACCAGCCATTCTAGTACAGGGCAGGTATCGTCGTTGCCGTGTTATGCGACCCCATGTTGTTATGGTTTTGAATCCACGCTATTAATGGCTGGCGATCGTCAGATTGATCAACGGTCCGGATGCGTTGCAAGGGTGCGACAGACAACCAGACAGGCAGACTCTGAGGAGGCATTGGCTTTTGCTTCATTCTTGTTCGGACGATGCAGTCGTACCGCTAAAACCATCTCAGAACGTACTGACACGGTTGTGCGCGATCGATCATGCACTTTGCCGCTGTGATTGTACGACTCTCTCTTGTGTGCCGTTGCACTTGGATAAACGCCAAAAACAAGCCAGGCTGGCCGAAAGCTCCTGGAGCAACCATGCGGTACTCCGTACAATGTAAAACAACGATGCTGCCTCCTACCATAGGTCGCGGGTATATTGGTGCAAGGTGTGCCGGAGCTTGCCGGCTTCGCGATTCGCCTGTGGCATAATGCAGTATTGAAGTGCTACTTCATACAAGTTTGGCGGGATGAATGGGTACACCGCAGGAGTATTGACACCCTTCGGTCTGTACATAGTGGGATGATACCACTGGTGGCCTTTAACTGGTTTCGCTTGCTGCAGGCCTACCTACATACGGATATGAATACAGGACGTGTACAGGTAGGCGAAATTTTCATCTTTTCCGAGCCACCATTGCTGTGTTAGTACATACGTAGTAGTCAGTATCTACTGCAACTCGCCCCCTTCTCTTTCTCTATATCTGCATCACCCATTTTGGTCTAAGTTATCTAGTATACATAGTAGTGTAGTCGGCAGGCATCGATATCGACTATGCTAAGGTGGCCTTAGTCCACTCACTTATATACATGTACGTACCTGCTAATAGGCTACTATCACCACGTTATCATACAGGTTGATCGTCTTGGCTA
The DNA here is from genome assembly GCA_022385695.1 of Xylaria arbuscula. Classification (NCBI taxonomy): domain Eukaryota; kingdom Fungi; phylum Ascomycota; class Sordariomycetes; order Xylariales; family Xylariaceae; genus Xylaria; species Xylaria arbuscula. Next base: position 682,205 of record MU279356.1, on the reverse strand, counting down.
TTCAAAGTCATGTCAACGACGGCAAATATTGCATGACATTGTGGAGTGAAGCCACATCCAACTTGAAATTAGTCTTGGCTACACGACATGCATGGGATGCAGTAGGTGCAGTAGCAGCTGGGTGAACGGGTTGTGGATTGCATGTGTGTTTACAGCAGGGTGGTCTTTAAGGGTGGTTGCTGTGGTTGTTTGATGCAGTATTGGTGGGCTGTACTCATCGTCATTTTGGGGGCTTACTCACGACGTAGTATTTCCATTCAACCAGCCACAACGGCGTCTTTCATCTACCGACGCGCTTATCAGCCAACCTCCCATCACAATTTCCGTTTTTGATCTCGTAGTGTACGATTCTGGACATATTAAATTTCATCGTAACCTAAACTCTAACAAATACCTGTTGCGAAATAAACACAAACAGCCCACCTATACAGAAGTAACTAACCCCTCTAGCTGCGCTATTCATCTTAGATGCAGCCTACACTACTGCATGCGACCGAGCCCAAGGTCACTAAAATATCCTCCGACGTTTTTTATTCACTGCCCAAGGGGCAAGACTTATTGCTAGCACACCCCGGATATCGTGCATTGATCGTGTGGGGTGTTCCCTTCTGTCTTGCATCTTGACCGCCTTCTCCCAACCTCACGACACACATCCTCTACACATCCGCTCCGCCCAAAGGGGACGACTTACTCGTCTGATCCGGCCATCATCTCCGGGTACCTGCAAAGGATCGAAAAAAAAACCAGGAGAGGGAATCCAGGGGAATTTTTTTTTTCTTCTCGTTCCGAAAGGGACTTTGCATTGCGGGATATACCTAGAATCAACCCTTCACCGCTCTCTGTCTCTCTACCGAAAATCTCCAAGTCGTATATCCCGGGACTTGTGTGAAAATTTCAAGGGCCCGAAGAAAATAATTGCAAGATTTTTCTACAAAGAGTCTACGATTAAAGCTGGTTGTTGCTACCATGACTGCATCAGCTAGTCCAGATGTCAAGGCTATCTTGCTAGACATTGGTAAGGCATCATGTTTTCCCCCTTCGTACTGCGTAGTCTTGTCTTATCACTGCCTATTGCCTATGCTGGGTTCCTTATCGTAGGGGTCGCCTGCATTAGCCCGATGTCTTAGCTAATGGGATTCGCGAACAGAGGGCACCGTCTGTCCAATCTCCTTTGTCAAAGATGTCTTGGTAAGATCCAGCTTTCTCGCATGTAGTGACTGTGTCGCGTCATGTCTGCATCTGTCCAGCCTAGAGGACTGGTCAGTGCTGTCAGTTTTACTACCTTGCTGGCAGCCGCGCTACGCAGAGTAGTAGGAGGTGACGATCAACGACTTGACTTGCTGTGTTGTGGTCTTGTGACCGTCACATGCTCCGTGGCTTCGGGCATTGGCTTCTCGGAACATGCACGCCCTTACAGGTTGCGCTGTGCCGATCTTTGATCATGTCTTATCATTCGTTGGCCATCGACTGTCTCCCGGTCGATGCTGTCGCAGGATAGAACCCTCATAGTGCTGTGGGCTAATACATCGTCTCAGTTTCCCTATGCTCTGAGAGTTCTCCCAGAAACCCTTGAAACCCAATGGGATGATCCAAAATTCGCCAAGTACAAGGATGCATATCCTCCGGAATACAGAGCATCTAAGGATGAGTTCGCTGCCCATACCCGGGATCTCATCGAAAAGGATGTGAAGGTCGCATACCTAAAGAGTCTTCAAGGCTATCTATGGCAGGAGGGATACGCAGCGGGTGATTTAAAAGCGCCCTTATTTCCCGAAGTAGCCGATAAACTTCGCGCATGGCATCAAAACGGTCTCAAGATCATGATCTACTCCTCTGGTTCCGTACCGGCACAGAAATTACTGTTTAAACACACAAATGCTGAACCATCGGACCTGACGCCCCTCATCTCGGATTGGTTTGATACCGTTAACGCTGGGCTGAAAACAGAACGAAAGAGCTACCAGACGATCGCGGAATCCCATCCGGAAATTCCGGTTGGGGAATGGCTTTTTCTCAGCGACAACACAAAGGAGGTTGATGCAGCTATTGCCGCGGGGGTGCAGAGTAAGGTTGTACAGCGTCCTGGTAACCCAGAGCTCCCTCCCGGTGTGATAGGACGACTTCCGGTGATAGAAACGTTCGGACAGATTTGAACGCGGGCGTGACAAAGGCGTGGGCGTTCTCTTGGCCGACTTCCGAGGGCGATAATGAACATGGCCCGAGTCAGAGAGACCCTATGCCTAGGAGACCTTTCAACTGTCCGATGATCACGGAAGCATCTCCGGGCTTCTTCGTTTCGTTCTTTCAAACGTAGATACAGTCAAATTCACTTACAAAATTGCACCCGCTGTCCCTTGAAAGAACGATTACGTTCTTCAAGTGCTTCTACGCTACTACTAGGTATAGTTAGACAGATAGACTAGATATAAATGCTTCAGTGACACGTGCCTATCCGCGTTCTCTTTTCTTTTTCCACGTGATTAACGCTCCCAGCCCATTCTTCCGAGACAGCATCAAGCCGTAGGGATAAATCAACATGCGCCCCAGGAGTTGAATGTAAGCTAGGAAATGCACACTTACACTAAGACCTTCATGGTAGAGTACTTTTACCCTGCACGCGACGGACTACGAGTTTGAGGCGCATCTCGTGGCACGAGCATGGTAGGCAGCGAGTCGTTTATCTCGCCACTATGCAGGGGGTTGCATTCTGGCGCTGCAGGAGGCGGTGATTTGCCATCCATCGGCAAAGATAGGGCTTGAATCCTCTGGCTAGATGCAGTTCTATGTGGACTGCGCCTACTACTGTATATATGATACGTAGTGTAGGCTGTGAATAGGTAGGTCTTTCCCTCGTCTTAGGGGTAGATTGCCAGGACACGCGTCGAAACGTATTCGCGCGGTACTGGCATATCAATTTGTCCTAGGAGTTGACAAGCGAATCAGTGATCATGTAGTTTCAAGCACAGCGGTAGACTTCCCCTGATGCTTTGATAAGTGAGGATCTTGGACTATGGACAAGATCTTCCCGTACCCATGTGATAAAATAGGTATACTACCTCCCTATCAATACCGTCGGTTACCATCATTACGAGTCGATCATGAGAAAATACTCGATTTTCGGCTAATCTCAACACCTTCGATCTGCTTACCCTTGATGTAAGTCGTTGGCAAAACATCCGTCTCCTCAGCGGTACCACACTGCCTTTAAGCCATGACGAAAACTATCGATGACCAGCAGCTAGCAAATAAATTCATGGCATATCTTTCTATCTATATTCTATGCCTACCTATATCCACGTATGCCAATCTGTATGTAAAACATTGATTAAATACCCGTGCTGATATAGGTATTCCGCCTCACGTAAGCCTACCCAGAACCAATCTGCTCAAATTGAGATATTTCAACAGGTAAAAGCAACACGTAGACAGTTCCAAGATACATCCCGAGTTTTATCAACATCATTCGGGGTATCTACCGATATCCCGCGCCGTTTCGACAATTATGCCTATTCCTAGCAATGACGTTTGAAACAAATCTTTGATACCGGTGATCTCATACCTGAACAGCCACCACTTTATCAACGGAGATGAGTCCGCTGCAGTAAGGTGTGTTACGCATCGCCGAAACGCTGCATACCACATAATGGCAATTTAAATCCTACCAGCCATGACGCTCCAGGCTACACTACATACAGAACCAGCCAGTACTCTTCCCCCCATGAAATAGACACAGCCTCTTCTCTCTGTTTCTAGATCGACGATACCGGCAAGGAGGCAGAAAGGCGAGGTCCTATAGGATTATCTCCTAATACACCTACTATTACTACCGCCCTGCTGCTGACTCTCCATACCTTAGTTCTGCTTTAGCACATTTCCCCAGCATTTCGCCAAACAAGCCCGCCGCAGATCGCGCGCTCACGCTTACATACTTAGTACACCTCTAAAACCTGGGGGAGGAGAGGGGAAAGGGGAAAGCTCCGGATATTCGCCACCCGGCCAGTGTACACACAATACATACTCAGTAGTAGAGTAAGACATCGTAGTTCGTATGCCTACCACCTACCTAACCTAACCTACATGTATTAACTCACTAGGTGATGTCTCTAACTATGGTAGTGTGATAAGTGTGATACTAGTGTACAATAGTAAGTATACTTACAGTAGTAGTCAGTAATCCCGGATGTTTCAGTGGTCGAATGATCGGAGTAAGGGAAAAGCAGGATTTATTAGGGGTATGCGTATGTATTGTCTGTAATGTAAGTGCGTTCGAGCCCTTCGCAGAATGAGGAAAGGCCGGGTTCGTATAATGCATAAGGGCGTCACGCGACGCAGACGCGCTTGCGGTTAGTCGATAGTCGTCCCACGATCTCATGATGCGCTTGGGACGGAATATTCCCCAGCTGAGAATTTCCAACCACAGCTGTCTATACTAAAAGCTGGAATTTACCATAGTGTGCTGAGGTGCATGTAGTGTAGGGTGCTATGCTGGATTGATCGCAATGTTCAAATGAGCACACCACCACAATGTTAGCCAAGTATTTTCAAGATCAGTCCGTATTGGCTACATAAACTACAGTACATGTAATTAGGTAGTCGAGTTAAACGACGGTTATGCATTGCTTGAGTCAGCAAGCTAATCATCGATGGTTACCGCTCGAGCCCCGTCCATGGTATCATTTCCATCCCCATGCAGCCAATTGGTCCAAAGTCTCACGATTTGACGATCGTCTGGAATGTCGTAGAAACATTGGGATGCATTCCCCATTCGACTCGTCCTAGAGAAAGGACCGCATACTGTGTACCTTGAGCTTTGCATTTTATCACCATACTCGGTAATAGCGACAAGACCCTGATCGCCGCGTGTCCATCGTTCCTTCGCGCTGAGAGGTCGACCCAGGCATCCCCGATTGTCGAAGGAGTAGAAGGCACGGCGCTGGCATTTCGAAGTCTCCTGACTCCAACCGCGTCATCTCGTTGGCCAAGTGAATATGCCCTACCACCCCGCTCTACGGATAAGCCCCCTTCATGTTTGGAGGTCAAAAGTGGTTGCGGGGTAACCGTCAAGCGATGGTGAGCCCAGATGACGATCGCCCTAACAAAGCGAAGCGGCCGTTGGGGAAGTTCAGGATTCTAAGTCGTGGTCGCAAATAAATTGCTACACTAGGGCTACAGAAAGGCTCGCGACATTGGCCGAATACCCTTAACCCGACGGATGTTATAGACAACCAATTCTTGCTTCACAATTATCAGTTATGAGTATCGGGACGAATTGACGCAAGACTGACCATCTACCGAGATATGCGCATTGGCATATACTATGTAGTTTCCGGCAAAGTGCCGTTGAGTGGCTGGTAAGACGGTTCCCCAGATTTAAACACCTGACTTGTCATTCACCTCGGTCAGACAGTCGAACCACGAAGGATAATTGAGAAATTATTTCTTGTGGAACCGGAGCGAAGCTCAATCTTCCTGAAGGCGGGGATTCTACCGGGGACACCTGACGTCCTCGTCCAAAGGTAGTAAACCAATTTCTGCGTAGTCTTGGTATGAGTTTTCCTGTACCCAAGAGCGTTCATTATCCTCTCCAGTAGCGGTTCGTCCATGTACCTCGAATTCGTGACACAAGGAGCAGGTAGGACTAGAAACAGGCATGGAAAAGCATCGTGCGATTCTGTCGTATGAGGCTTCAAGAAGTCTAGTGTTCTGAGGAGCATATCGCCGCGACCCTGGGCATCAGGAACGAAGTTTAGCACTAGAGATAGACTGATGATATCAAAGGTATGAGTGCCATCGGTCGGCAACGGCCTCTTCATGAAGTCTTGCTGGAGAATGCCTTCGCCTTGACTGTTGAGGTCAATTCTTTCCATGTCAAAGAAGCCGCTTTTTGAACACTCATTCGTCGCACTGAGAGCACCAACCTCGAGCATACGCACTTTACCGTCTGCTGTGAGGCCTGATTCATGGAACTTGGGCTTAAGCCACTCCATCAAGACCCGCGAGCTGTCACCACCACGATCATTGCGCTGGCCCTGAAGGCTGGCTTGCTGATACTTTTGGATGCCACCCAGAGCAGCAATCTCGGCATCAGCTGCGATCACGGCAGCCTTATCCCCTTTTGCATCAGCTGATGCCTTTTTCTTCTCCAGCTGATGGATAGTGTTGATGAGTCCTCTCGTAGCCTTGCGTGATATGGACCTTGGTTTTTGGATTGTCGGCGGCCGTCCATGAGCCAACTTCTTGACAGGTCGTCTCTTGTTATTAACGGCCATATCGTAACATGAAAAAAAGTTGAAGCATGAGTTGAAGCTTCACACACCTACCGTATAACCCATGAGCGTCCAATAATATGTCGAATAGTCTCTGGCCATAGTCAAAAAGGGTGGTCAGTGCGTTAGCACTTACATTCGAGGTAAGGCCTTGGCACTTTCTCGCCAAATACCTTATCGGAAGCGTTATCGTACGCTTGGGCCACTGATAACGGCCCAGCACCAAACACTCCACCACAATTCCTCTCGCAAAGACTAAAATTGACTTTGGTGAAATTCTTCTTTTTTTCTCCTTAGACCGACCATCCAACCCACGACGACGACCGACGACAACCTCACCACCCGGCCGCCCAACACCCAATTCCGACAACATGGGTCCCAAAGTCTCTGCGAAAGGTACAACATGAGCCTCCTCCCACCGACGATGTCGTCGAACCCTCGATCTCCCTCCGCAGGCTGCTTCCCGTGAGGATTAATTTCCTTATGGGTCCAGGCTGTCGGTCGCATCAGCAGTAGACACTGTTGCGTAGTTCTGATTTTTCAGGGCGTATGCTGATGCACATCAATAGGCGGAAAGCCCAAGGGCTTGAAGCAGGCCAGCGCCGCTGCTAAGGCCGCTGTATGTATTCCGCTGTTAGACCCCGCGACAAGATACCCTTCACCCTTCACCCTTCACCAGGCTCGCTAACCGTTCATCAGCTCCGTGGCGACAACGCCAACAAGAAGAGGAAGGTCCGCACATCGACCACCTTCCACCGCCCCAAGACCTTGACCCTGTCCCGGGCTCCCAAGTGTAAGTTGATCCTCCGGCCATTCGTCCACGGAAAAGGCGTCAGCGCCTCAGATCGTGAAGATGGACTTGGAAACTAGCATCACAACTTACACGAATGACAGACCACCGCAAGTTGATTACCCACGAGCCCCGCCTGGATGAGCACAAGATCATCATCCACCCTCTCAACACGGAGTCTGCGATGAAGAAGCTCGAGGAGAACAACACCCTCTGCGTAAGAACAAGCGCTCCTTACCGGTGACAATTAGTGAGAACTAACCGTTGCACAGTTCATTGTCGATGTCAAGTCGAACAAGGCCCAGATCAAGCAGGCCTTGAAGAAGCTCTACGAGATCGACGTCGTCAAGATCAACACTCTCATCCGCCCAGATGGCAAGAAGAAGGCTTTCGTCAAGCTCACCCCCGACGTTGACGCCCTCGATATCGCCGCTACCAAGCTTGCGCTTGTTTAAGAAAAAAAATCTTTCGTGGGATTGGGCTTTGGGTGTATAGGGTTTATGCTGCTCGTGTTGAGTGTTCTAGATAACGCTCCGGGCCGAATGAAACTTGCATTGAGAACGGCGTTGCCTCGGAATCAAGGTTTTATGTGTTTAATGAACAAAAAGTGACCCTCACCAAGCACCAAGCAACGTGCAAGCGATTTGTGGCTTTGCCTTCTACTCCTGTCGTCCTCATGCATCGTGAACCGCCACTATTCATGTCTCGTAGCGCATCTATATTGTACATGCTCAGGTTCCCCCTTAATCCTAAGCTCCTAGCCAAATTACAAGTTCCTTCAATAAGGACATATCTATGCGAAAGTGATACGTGTTTATTTCTTAGTTCTGGCGAATGTTCTGTAGATGCTTCATCGTCAACGTGCTCACGTCGAAGAAGCGCTCGGCGCAGTTCGCCATGCAGCCCTCCTCCGTCTTATCCAGCTTGCCGTTCTTGATCGTGCCCGTGATGCACTTCTTGAAGCAGACGTCGGTCAGGGAGTGGACGGCTATAATTCGAGAGAAAGAGAGAATATCGTTAGCAGAGCGTTTGTGCGTAGATGCTGGTCGAATTGATTGTTGGTGATTTTGAGCGGGGGCTCCGGGAGGGATCAAGGGATGGAGAGACTTGAACGAAGGGGATGGCGGTCGACGGAGGAAAGGAGGGGTAGATGGACGTACTGGCTTGTACACGGGCCTTCTGGTTCTCGTTGTTAAGGAATTGCCGGAGCTCCGTCTTGTCCTTGTCGTTCAGCTTCTCGAGGTCGGCCGTGTCGAGCGAGAGGTTGTCCATTTTGTCTTGCTGTGTTGCTTTCGTTGTTCAGGCTGGTTTTATATTTGACGTTCGTGGGGGTTCTTCAGACGTTCGGTATCGGTGCACGCTTTATATCTTCGAGCGGGACGGTTTTGTTTGTCTGCGACAAATGATAATTGAATATAATGAGGCTGCTGTTATGCTCATGTTGAGGTCAGTGAGCAAGCAAATAGCAAATTTCGAGCTGTTGCTGCTCTTATCTTATCGCCGATTTTGGATGGGATGTCGCGGAGCCTACCTGGTAAGAGACTCAGAGCTTCAGCGGTCTGAGAATATGAGGAAACTAAGTATATTCGGCGGTTTTATAGACGCTGTTAATTGACATACGAGCACAGGTTATTCATAAATTACTATGCAGGCATACACCCATCGCGATATTGGGCTTTCCCAAGCACATAGCGCTGGAGGGCCTGGAAGCTCGCGGCGCAAGCTCCAATTGTAGTGCAAGCTAGAACATGATAAAATGCTCAGAGTTAAAGGTTTTTTTAGATAACAATTATTTTAATTTATACGGTATATATCTATATATACTTGTAAGGATTCATGATTCCGTTCTGCGTCATTTGTTAGCGGTGGATGGTCTATCATCAAAATGAGGCGCGGAGACTTACAGGATCATATAAGTTCTTGATCTGCTTCATAAGGCCAATCATGGCGTCGTTCCGGCTGTATCCGAGGTACTTCTTCTTGGCTATGCCGATGCCGTGCTCGGCGCTGATACTTCCATTGATCTTGCCAATCCACTCGTAGACGAACGGCTCCAGCACCTCCTCGACGCGCTTGTCGTATCTCCGGACAGCGACGTTCAAGTGCAGGTTGCAGTCGCCCATATGGCCGTACCCAACAACCTCTACAACGGGGAACTCGTCAGTGTCGCCTTTCAGACCGGCTGCTTCGATCCTTTCCCTCGTCTCGTCCACTAGCCTGTACAGATCCTTTAGGGGGATGGAAACGTCGTATTTGTAGGTGCCTCCAAAGTGGCCTATACACTCTGTGATACCCTCTCGCTGGCTCCATAGCGACTTGATCTGCGTTTCGTCTTGCGCCAGGACGCCATCGGCGATGATATCCTTCGACATAACGTCTTCAAGGAACTTCTCGAGCTTCTCAGCATCGTGCTCCGAGTTGGACCCGGTGGTCTCGATGAGGCAGTAGAACGGATGCTCTCCCTCGAGGGGCCGCTTGTTCTGCCGTACCCTGTGCACCATGTCCTGGCTATAGGAGTCCATCAACTCGAACGCTGAGAGAATCTCGGATAGCTGGGACTTGGCCTCCCGGAAAGCCAGCTGGATCTTCTCGAACGACTCGGCGCCGAGGAAGGCGACGTTGACCGCCTTGCCCCGCTGCGGGCACTGTATGGAGACGGCGGTGATCATGCCGATGGTGCCCTCGCCACCAATGAACAGCTGCTTGAGGTCGTAGCCGGTGTTATTCTTGCGCAGCGTGCAGAGATCGTCCACGATCGTGCCGTCGGGGAGAACCGCCTGTATACCTAAGACACTCCCGTGCAAGCTCCCGTACCGCAGGAGACGGAGACCGCCGGCGTTCGTGGAGACGTTGCCGCCGATCTGGCAGGATCCCTTGGCGCCGAGGTCCAGGGGGAACAGGTATCCCTTCTCGGCGAGGAACTGATCCGCGACCTCGAGGACGACACCAGCATCGGCCACTAGGACGCCGCTGACCTCGTCGAAGGACCGGATCTGGTTCATGCGGCTCGTGCTGAGGACGATCTCGTCGAACACGGGCACAGACCCGCCGACGAGCCCCGTGTTTCCGCCCTGTGGCACTACGGCAAGCAAGTTATCGTTGCAGTACTTCAGTATCGCGCTGACCTCCTCTGTGGACGCGGGCTTGAGCACGAGGCGGCAGTGCCCGCGGTACTTGCGCATCCAGTCGCCGTTGTACGGCTCCATGTCGTCGGCCGACACATCCCCCGTGACGCCGTCGACGAGCGCCGAGTCCGTCCCTAATAAACTGCGGAAGTGCGCCACATGCTCGGCCGTGATTTGGGCAAAGCGCGGGTCGCGCTTTATCTCGGGGTAGCTATCCGTCGTGAACTTCCCGCGACGAGATACCGAGGCTCGGAAGCGCCTCGTCGGCGTGTGAGAGAGGCTGCGGCAGAGCACGGCGGTAGGGGCCGCCGGGTGGCAGGCGAGGACGAGGGTGCTGCTGCTGCTGCTACCCAGCGGCCCGGCTGTCGACAGACGCCGTGCCAGGGGCGCTAGTCTTGATCTGCAAGCCATGTTTAGGAGACCTGTTTGTCGGGACAGTTGGCACGCGCGGGACCCAAGAATTAAAAAAAAGGCGATTGTCGATTGGCGATAGAAACTATTTGGTAGAAAAAAAAGTGGTGCCCGCCCGACGGAGCGGTTTCGGATCGGTACATACTCCCGGGAAGCTACGCTTGCGGTTTTCGGAGATCGGGGGTTATTTCCGGAGTACATGTTCTCTGATGATAAAATATCATACTTATTGTTGATACAGAGTAGAGCAGGCTATTTTTTGCTAATATGATGTCTTTAGACGAGGCGTTTGTTGTGTCCTCGCTTCACTTGCTATGAACGGTACCAGGTGGTGTTCTATTAGCCTGAGTACCGGGTGGGCTTCAAGCTCGTTTTACTAACGGCGGCTGTTTTACCTATGTACATCAGACGGTCACACTACTATTAGCAGTTTAATAGAATTCAGGCATGGAACCTAGATAAGAGCTTAGGTATTCTCGATGAAGCCTGCCATAATTTCTATTCTTGTTTGACTTGCTTATACTTTATTTAGGTGTAATTCTAACTTTGAACCGTCGAAGTCAATTTGGCTGCTGACGTTCGTCCCTGACAACTGACAACTGACAGCTGTTAATCTCTACTCTATTTAAACGACAATCTTTACGGTGTGGTGTTGGGAGAAGCATTGCTGTTCAGGGTGCTATACGTATATGCCGTTCACTGGCCGTTCATGCATAACTCGTTCGATCTTATCGTGTGTACTTCATGCAAGCAACTGACTGACTGGATTGAGAAGTCTTTTAGATAAAACCACGAAATAGGCCCAGAATAGCATGTTCGAACCCAATGGGATTCATTGCAGGGCGCCGAAAGGATGTGAAAGTAAAGCCAACCCCTGACAGAAGGCGATGATCGACAACGCTATCCTGTATATTTTTCAATGCGCACCGCCTATGGACCGGGGTCAATGGACGAATGGTGTGCATTGATGCGGCTTCAGAAAGAGGGCTGTCATGCTTCGACAAAATTCGCCACGTTGAGAGCTGACGAATGCGGAAAATTCGCTAAACACTCTCTAATAGGCACGCGTTTCGGATGTTACAATGTATCAGATGTCTTAATGCCCGGTGATAGAGTTAGGCTATGTTTGGAGACGTGGTGGAAGCTCAGTTTGAGTCTTGTGGTGGTGTTAATGCTGTATTTGAAGGGAGCAACCCGCACATCGTGCCCATCGCACTGATTGTTGAACTATCTTGGTCTCTGCAACACCTGCTCAACTAGGCACTGCTTTCTTACCGCTTCTAAACTGCATGTATCTACAGACTCGACGATTGCGGCATATCGTATCTGCAGATTGCCTATTTGGTCGCTTTAGGCCTGCAACCTCTATAAGTTGGGACCCCACTGATCACCAACCGCCCATTCATATCCCCTGTCTACCGCCCCGTCTCGTGGTACTGTCGTGGTAAACAAAGACTTATCGATAAAACACAATGTCAGCACTCCCCTCGCCGCTAGCAGCCGCTGCACCGCTATTTCCTAGCGGGGAGCGAAATAGGGGTGTGAACCAGGGCGCCAGCTATAAATCCCCCAGACAACCAATAGTAGACGTCAAATACGCATTAGCAGATGCAGGGCCCATATTGGAGCCCGCTGCACATGTACCTTGGCCAGCAACCCCAGAGACGCCTTCTTCGCTGCCGTCTTCGTCTTCGACCAGGAACAGCGCCTGTTATGGTCTCACACGTGTATCTGTATCAACGCCGCCAGACTCAGACTCGTCGTCTCCCGTTTGCACACCGTCGTCTTCATCACCGTCGTCGTCGCCGTCGTCTTCTTGCCGTCCCCGATACGGTGCAGCTTCGGGTACAAGCTCCCCCGCGCCAGTCAACAATAGTAACAACAACAGCGACAGCGATAGCAACAAACACAACAAATCCCATCACAACCTCTCCCCCTCACCACCACGATCTCGAAGGACTCGCAGCGCCGTCTCTCATCGATCCCGCTCTCGCTCTGAACTGCATGTCACCCAGCTTCAGAAACCAGCCATTCTCTCGACCTCAACCCCTGCTCGGAAAGACTCCGTAAGAGAGCCAAAGCTCAGTAATCCACAGCGGCATTCCTTCGCATCGACCACATCTGCCGACTCTAACTCTACCCCTGAGCATCCAGGGTCCAACTTGACCAAGATGGATGACAAATGGATCATTGTCCAGCAGAAAACCTTTACAAAATGGTCAGTCGTTGTCTACAGCCGCTGCTTCCTATCGAGAGACACCGTTTCTCTCCTACAACTGAGGACTTACATTGTTGAAACTCTAGGCTCAACACTAAAATCGAACCGAGGGGGGTACAAGTCAAAGATCTAGTCACCGACTTAAGCGACGGTGTAAGTCTTCGCGCTGCAACCACTGCATGTTGCTCTGTACTAATGCACGTGCATCGGTAGATTCTTCTAATACATTTACTCGAGTGTTTATCAAGCGAATCGCTAGGGAGATATGCCGCCAGACCGAAGCTACGGGTGCAAAAGTTCGAAAATGCCAATATAGCACTCAACTTCGTTAAGTCGAGAGGCATTGCCATGATCAATATTGGTGCCGAAGATGTTGTCGACGGCAATAGAAAGATTATCCTCGGCTTAATATGGACCCTCATTCTGCGCTTCACCATCAGCGACATCAACGCCGAGGGCATGACAGCCAAGGAAGGTCTCCTATTATGGTGCCAACGGAAAACAGCCTGCTATGACGAAGTGGAAGTCCGTGATTTCAGCTCCAGCTGGAACGATGGCTTGGCATTTTGCGCTTTATTAGATATCCACCGTCCAGATCTGATCGACTATGACGCATTAGATAAGAGCGACCACCGTGGCAATATGCAAATGGCTTTCGATATCGCTCATAAGGAGATCGGTATCCCTGCCTTGCTAGACGTCGAGGATGTATGCGATGTGGCTCGGCCTGACGAGAAGAGTTTGATGACTTATATCGCCTACTGGTTCCACGCCTTTTCGCAGATGGAGAAAGTTGAAAACGCCGGCCGACGTGTCGAGAAATTCGTGAACAACATGCAAGGGGCATGGGAAATGCAGAGCGCCTACGAGAGGAGGATGGCCGCATTATTACAACAAATCCGAGAGCAGATGGAACAATGGCAACAAGCCACATTCGAGGGAACCTATATAGATGCTAAGCAACAAGCTAGCGAGTTTGCATCTTACAAGAAAGGTAGAAAGAGGGACTGGGTTGCTGAGAAGAGCGATCTGGCAACGCTTCTTGGAAATATCAAGACCAAGTTAGGTACATATCGCCTTAGAGCTTACGAGCCCCCGCCGGAGCTGTCGCTAGAGACTATGGAAGTAGAATGGGGGAACTTGACCAAATCAGAGATGACGCGTGGCCAACTGATCAATGAAACTATCAGAGAGTAAGTTGTCACTAGACTGGCTTACACTGAGGCTCGACTAATCAATCACCGTGCAGCATCAAGAACGCCCTTCGAAAGTCGTTCGCAGACAAAGCCAACGATTTCGCTTTGGCTCTCAACACCATGCAAGTGGCCATCTCAGGTCTTGAAGGAGAAGTGGAAGACCAGCTTCTCCATGTGCGGAGGCTTAGTAGTAGTCTGCCACCTCTGGATGCATATCTCGAGAAAATAGCTGCTGTCGATGAAAAATGCCTGGAAGCCAACATTGAGGAAAACGACTTCACCACTTATACGTACGATGAATTATGTTACGAGCTCGGGCTCGTCAAGACATCAGTACAGAAAAAGCTAGCTTTCTTAGAGAATCAGATGGTCGCCCGAAGCATGACAAATCTGACGCCCATCCAGCTGGAAGAGTTCGAGTCCGTCTTCCGACACTTCGATCGCGACGACACGAATTCATTATCAGAGCTTGAGTTCTCGGCTGCACTCGCTTCCCTTGGCCTTGTATTTAGCGAGGATGAGATGCATGACTACTTCCTCGAGACGTCACACGGTCGCGATCGTGTTTCCTTTGAGCAGTTCATCCGCTTCATGGTCGATGTGACGGAAGATCAGAACACAGCCGAACAAGTCTTCCAGTCATTCAGAGAGGTTGCTGATGGGAAGCCATACGTCACAGAGATGGACCTCCGGCACTCCCTTGTCCCCGACGAGGTCATCGACCAGTTATGTAACATTGTGCCGCTTCATACCGGACCGGACATGGCAGAAGATCGCGGCGTGCCCCAATACGACTACATCAGCTTCATGGACAAACTCATCTCACCGAATACAGGCGCCGCCCTACAGGATGCGAATGGCAGGATCAGTCCTACCAAAACATCCAATGGTGTCCACTAATAGTCAAAACGCTACCGTCTCTTAGATTGCGTTTCTGAGTTAATCCATCCTCTCCGCTTAACACGAATCTTGCCAACTACCACAGTCCACCACAGTCTTCTTCGCTTAATAATACCCACCGTACAAAATATAATGCGTATTCTAATCTAAGTACATAAAGGCCACGCGATGAGCGAGATAAGTCTTGCTATTTCGTCGAGCATTCCCCCCTTCAACTTTCCTGGAACTGGCTGGGCTGGTCTACGATGAGCGGAAATTTGCTATTCCTCTGTTGCTCTCCTTTCTTATGCTTGCCCATTTGTCCCACTAGCATTCACAAACAGCTTAGGGGGGAAACCGGGCAGAAAAGAGTGGTCGCACCCCTTCTTGTCTGTCTTTTGCCTCCCATTCCTCTTTCTTCATTGTTCCTGTTCGGTCTCACAAGGTCTCCATAGCATTCATTGGCGTGTTTACTTACTCCTGACATATTTATTTATTTTGTTTTCTTGCTTTGCTTCTCTAGTCGCATCGGGATGGGGAAAATGGGATACTTGGGGATATATGGGTATGGCGTGGGAATGGGATGGATGGAATTTGAGAAAAAGGGTGCTCTCTTCCTCCCTCTTTCTCTTGTCTGAAAAATTCAATTTGTTCCTTGCTGAGTCTTTTTGAGAAAGAAATGCTTGGCGTTATACACTACCTTACCTACTTACTTAGACTTACCACAAACGTAATATATTCCCAGCCAGCCTTGATTAACATCTGTTCATTCAGCGCAAATGCAGTATGTTTATATAGTAATGTCTAATGACATTGTACGCATGAACCTTGCGAAATTTAGTTGTTGAAGTAAGTACCCAAGTATGCTTCCATTTATGTACAATAATACTGGATCTAGGTAAAGTCGAATCTTCCATTTAAGTCTAATCAACCAGATTGAATCAAATTAATAAATCAAAACACTGCATCAAAAGGTAAACCAAAAGGGCGAAAAGTCAAATATATTGATTGCTCAGATCCGTCAACGTCCAAAACAATGTTGTTTACCCTTGAAAAAAAAAGACGAAACAGAAACACCCATGCCATGCCATGCAAATGCCCAATAATAAGTAACAAGTCCCACGGTGTATACCCCTATTCTATTCTACCCTACTAGTTTCACTGATTCTACAATCTCGTCCCCGGTTTTGAAAGTGATAGACTGAACTTTAACTTGATCCGCTCATTCTCTGAATGCGTTCATGTCCTTCAATGCGCCTGCTAGCCTTCGGTAATCTCTCAGCAATTCTAACACCTCACCGATCTTCAAGTCAGCTGGGTTTTGCAGCTCTATGAAGCGTTTCTTTGGTGGATCAATTTTTGGTACGTCTTTGGGCGGCAGTGATGCCGCAATGTCTGGGAATGCCTAAAATCGGATTAGTTTAGTTGGAACACCATGTATAGGATTACAGGATAGTCAAACGTACGGTTGCCAAATCACCTCCCTCCACCGTCTTACCCGTGGCATCCCTTGGGTTCGGTGGTGTAGGAGTAGCCGGCGATCGGCCAAAGCCTCGTATCATGCTCATACTAGAGAGCCTGCTGATGGGGTTCAGGGAACTGCCAAGATTCCGCATTGATTCGACTAGAGCTGGATTGGAAGTTGCTGCCGGCGGCGTTTGACTCAGTGGTGAAGGTTTCTCTCTGCTGTCTTCAGTGAACCCGACCTTTTTCGCGCTGCTTGTACTTCGGCCACTGCGAATACTATCTGTGCTGTGATCACGCGCAGGATTCCTCCCAGCGACTAAGGAGAGGGGTTTATCGTCCCTGCCACCTAGCGATCGATCAAGATCTTCGCTCTGCTGTGCGAAGGCAGGGTCGTCAAGAGACATAGCATCTTCAGGAGATGGCGTCCCCACTAGTTTGCGAGCGTCATCCAATGTACGTGGCACGATAACTTCGCGCCCGTCAGCAGAAACATCACGAAGCTTTCCAAGAAGAAACCTGTAGCTGTCATTCAAACTGTTGCCGATAGTTTTGATGCCCTGATCTGCTGTGGTAAAGAAAGAATCGCTTGCCGTCCCTATAGCTTGAGCAGGTGTCTGAATGAGATCACTCAGCCTACGGCGTTGGACTGCTGCTCTTAGACTGCTAGCTGTCGGCGCTGCTTTCGTCCCTGCCGCATTTTCAGGGGTTACGATTAACGGGCTAGTGGCGGCTGTGGAAAGGCCCGAGGTAAAAGCCGGTGGGAAAGTCTCCGTTTTGGAGATCCCAGTTTTGCTTGGTGTAGTAGATGCCTCCTCAGCTCTCAGGCTAGCTAAATCCACCGTCTGCAAAAAGGTTATAGCAGCTTCCAGGTTTGTTAAGCAGTAGGCGGCTTCTCCCTCGAGCTTCTCTTCCCAGCGGAATCGCTGAATGAAGTTTGAGTCGCTGATAACATTGAGGTTCTCGGGAGGCATAGTTATCAGCGTATAAATCAGCATGGGCATAATCTCATCCGCGGAGGAAGAAGGATGAAAATACGATAATGTGTCGACGATGCTCTTATGGGCAGCCTTGAGACAATTGAGCTTTCCCAGAGGGTAGCGCTTCTGGTTCATAAGAATGAGGTCTTTCCGCGCTTGTTCCAGCCATTCACTGATCTCTTCGTTCTTCTTCGCCAGCGCTTCCGGCCCATCTTCAGAGGATTCACCCAAATCGACACCAAGATCTGCAGGGCCAATACCTACGACAGCCAGTGCCGCTGTCTTTGACCTGAGCTTATCGTCTTGTGCTTCATCTTGTGTGGTTCTGTGACGGTATATTCGATCATAGATGCCTTCACAGAGCCGTCTCTCCACTGCTTCCTCCAACAGAATCTTCTTCTGGTCAAGGGTCTTCCTTGCTCGTTTCCTATCAGCAAATTCTTCAGCTGTGAGCATCTGCTGCTCGGACTCCTGTGTCTGTGCCTGTGCAGTCTTGGTCTTGTCTCTGGTGCCGATGGAAGCCGCCTTCGCCCGCAACAGGCTCGCAGCCGAGGCTCGTGACGAGCTACTAGCACTTAGGGAATACTCGCGGGTTTGTCGAGTGGCAAGAGAGGCGATATGAGTTTGCACATGCTGGGCAGATGTATGGTAGAATTCCTGGAACATTCTCGCGAGACTCTCAATATTAGGCGGAGATGGGTGGACTTTGGCTGACAAGGAATCGATAAAGCTAAGCGATGAGATAAATTAGCTGTCCGGTCGTGGATGTTCCCAAGATAATAGTGTGTTCACTTACTTGTCTGTCATGCTCACCAGCTCTATCGGAATGATGCCTATGTCAACAGACGCACGAGGAATCTCTACTTCTTCCTCCTCGGTGGGCTCGGATTCGAAAGTGTCGGGTTTCTGCTCAGTGTCTTGAGCCGCAGCTTCCGTGGTGGCTCCATTTTGGAAAGTATTGGCCCTCTGGGTTTTACTCGAAGGACGGTCTGGCGTATCTGAGGCTGACGAGTGTGGGTATGACTTCGTCGACTTTGAGAGGCCCGGTCTGGGCTCGGAGCCCTTGGATAGTGGTGAGGATGACATATGCTCGCGCGACAGCCTTGAGAAAGTTACAGTTAGCCGACGCTTTATTTATACTGTGACAAGCTGGAAAATCAAGAAGTCATTGACTGAGAAGAGGAGGAAGAAGTGGAAATAGCACGAGACGCTGGTAAGGCTGGTGGTATATTACCTCCTTACTTTGGACTCAACGTCGAATTAGACTTGGCTCCAATGGATGACCAAAACCATTGGGAGGTATGATGCGACGAGTGTTATAACTCTAGTCAGTTACCTAAATGTTCTCTGAGCACAGCCTAAAGAAACTAGCCCAATTGACAGTATAAAGACGATATGAAGACAAATGGGAATAGTTTTGTTGCTGGTATCCGCGGCCCATTCGCTTTAATAGAGGGGGCCGAGTAGGTGGATCGGGAGCGTGAACGCAGGATGATAGCGGATAGCTGTCGCGTTCATGCGTCGGCGCTAGGTTGTGTCGCAGGACCATCTCCACCTCATATAAGCTACCTGATACGCTAAGTCGCTACCAAACCTGCCTGTTGGGACGGCAGATGCACTAAGTAGGTAAGTACCTACCCAACCTGGATATACACCTGAGTGTCTACCTGGTAATAAATAGGTGCCTACTTAGGCATCTGTTAAATCCTCAGCAGTAGTGTAAGCGTCGGAGGTCAAGAATGAGTAAGCTTTGATCCCTATGGGTCAAGTTGAAACTGAAAAGATTATAAGTTCGTTTGCACCGAGTAGCCTCCGATGATGCTTGAAGCCTAATTCCCCCGAGTTAATCACGCAACAGCCCAGACCGATGAACTAGTAATGTCATCATCTCAGAATCCCGTCAAGCTCTCAAAGTTCAGCAACAGGCTTTGAATGACCTTCTTCAACGCCGCCTCTCGCAAGA
The DNA here is from genome assembly GCA_022385695.1 of Xylaria arbuscula. Lineage (NCBI taxonomy): Eukaryota > Fungi > Ascomycota > Sordariomycetes > Xylariales > Xylariaceae > Xylaria > Xylaria arbuscula. The sequence goes on along the minus strand of MU279356.1, from coordinate 662,913 downwards.
CTATCGAGTTTGAAAATTCGTTGGGTTTATAGTATACGCCTTATCGGAATTTTTCTTTACCAGACGGTCACGGTATGCTGAACTGACGACTGCTGTGTCTTATTACCAGAGGGCCGATAAAACAACATGCAAGTCATACTCTTTTCGCGTGCCTTATCTGATCAAACACATGGGACCGCACCTCTGGCACGCATAGTGCATCCGTCCTGAAATCCAAGTACCAAATGTCGGCCTGATTATATTGTTTCCAATGTGACGGTTCTTGGAAAGGGGCAGCCAGTATTTTATATCCCGAGGATCTTGTATGCGTAGATATGGACCAAGTCAACCTCGGATCGGAATGTTGTCATAGGCTAGAGGTCACCTGGCCTCGCCTCTGGTGTGCCACGGGATAGTGCCTCAAGGTGCTGTGGGTACCTCTGTGGGGAACACCCGCATACACTAATGCCACCCGTATCCGTCGTTATCATGCACCCATTAGTGTAGGTAGGTACTTAAGGTAGTACTGTACGCTACTATTTACACATGGCCTAGTACTGAGGTGAGTACTGCCTAGTACAGACATTAATCCCCGGTCCCTGCCACTGATCATTCACCTCATCGTCATCCACCCTAACCTTACTCGCCTCACTTCTTGCCGACCTTCCTCTACTACTTCCATACAAAAACACAACTTCCCTGACAATCCCCTCAACTCGACATCCTTATTTCCATTGCCCATGGTTGTACTACATTATTAGGCCAACATCACTTTGTTGACCCGACTATCGTCGACCATTCTCTCCATCTCTATCTCCATTCCTCGGTGCCTGCGCCGCCGAAGACCATCACTATGATATTGAACCGGAGACGGTCAACATCAACAACTTGCGACTCAGCCGGCCGCACCACCACCAACCTTCTTCTATCTTTCCTAGCGCTGTCCGCCGCCTCTCCTGCGGCTGCTTCCATATACAACGCCGATTCCATATTCTCGGATAGTCCAATCTTAGCCCCCTTGGTGCCAGAGCCTCCTCCCCCGGCTGAGCATACCTTCGTATGTTATCCCCGTCCATTCCCTCACCCCAACGCTATAGTACTTATACTAATTACGTGCTCAGACACTTCGTCATATCCTCCATCACGGAACCTATCGACACCCTGGTCTCCATCGACGACGAGATATCCGGCAACCGGAGGCCCAAGTATGGCTCGCTGCCGAGGACAACCATCCTCGCGAACAGATTCCGGCTCTCAAAGCCAAGAGCCGAGCCCAGAAAATAGAACGCCTAGTTGATAGGCGGCCAAGCACCGTGGACCCATTGGTTGCTGCAGCCCGCGAGCGAGGCTATGTGTTTGCGAGCTCTCCGTCCGCCTGGACCATTGACGATGTCCCCGCTCCCGATGTGACCGATAAGGAGACAGTCCTCAGTATGGCTTTAATAGTAGCGAATGCCTATGTAGAGACTCCAAACCTACCCGACTGGGATGAGGTTGGCGAACCGTTCAACCGGACTGCCGATTTCGGCTGGGAGTCTGATGGGCTCCGCGGGCATATATGGGGAGATGAGTCCAATTCTACCATCGTCATCGGCTTAAAGGGCACCTCGCCCGCGGTCTTCGATGGTGATGGGACAACAACAAATGACAAGATCAATGATAATCTGTTCTTTAGTTGTTGTTGTGGGCAGCAGGGCCAATGGACATATCGGCAGGTTTGCGATTGTGCCACAGGAACGTACTCGTGTAATAACACATGCGTCCGAAAAGCCTTACGCGAAGAGAATCGCTACTACCAGGCCGCTAGAGAGCTCTTCACGAATGTTACCGAGCTTTATCCAGACTCCAATATCTGGGTTGCGGGCCACTCTCTCGGTGGCGCTGTCAGCTCTATGGTTGGTCTCACATACGGCGTGCCCGTCGTGACGTTCGAAGCCGTGCCCGAAGCACTAGCAGCTTCCCGCCTCGGACTTCCAGTGCCTCCCCATGGTGACCCCGAGTTTCCTCAGACCCGTCAATATACAGGAGCCTACCATTTCGGTCACACTGCGGATCCCATCTACATTGGCACATGCAATGGTGCTACCGCCTCATGCTCATATGGTGGCTATGCCTTGGAAACGGCTTGCCACGCAGGCTTTGAGTGCACATATGACACTGTAGCAGATCATGGCTGGCGTGTAGGCATTGGAACACATAAGATTCGCGCGGTAATCAACGACGTGATCAAAAAGTATGATACAGTTCCAGAATGCCAGTACACCCCGGAATGCCGAGACTGTGCCTCTTGGAAAATGTATGAAAGCAACAGTACAGATGGGTCAACTACAACTACAAGTAGCTCGACGACCAGCAAGACTCGCACTCGAACGGCAACCTGCGAGACACCTGGATGGTGGGGCTGTAATGATCAGACGACTGACACCACTACCACAACAACTTCCGAAATTGCATCCACGTCAACGTCAACCTGCAAGACCCCAGGTTGGTTTGGATGCAAGGACAAAACAACAAATACCGAGACCACGTCTTCTCAAACCACGACTACCCCCACTATTACATCGACAACAACAACCTGTGCTACGCCTGGTTGGTTTGGCTGCAATGACGGGACGAGTAGCACATCTTCCCAGCTCACTGCTACTGCTACATCACCGATTTGTGCCACGCCAGGCTGGTTTGGGTGTAAAGACACAACTACCACAACCACGACTGCATCCCCATCTCATGAAATTACATCGCCGCCCTCCGTGCCTACGGCTACTTCACAAGTGCCAGTCACCATTCCGCCAAAGTCGCATTGTGCCGAGAGGCATTGGTATGGAACATGCAAGGAATGGGTTCCGGATGGTGATGCAAACCCCGGCGAGATATGGAAGGATGATGAGATTTAGGAAAGAATCGTTGCGACTAGTATTGCTTTATAATTGGATGGTTACTTTTGTACATAAATATAAATTAGATAACACAATAACGACGAATAAATGTCGATAAACGCTTACATTTAGATATTATTTCAAGCTATACCTGTGCAATAAATTGATATTCTTTTAGCTAATTACTATCTTACTTACCTTCAGCCTACTTCCGACGAACTAGACTTCAGGGATATTTCATGATAGCTTACAGAGCCAACTTACAGACTCCGTCGTAATGCCGTCCAGGTGTCTATAACGACGACCCGGGTTTTCAGAAACTTTCCGTAATGTTTGTAACAAGTCCCATGCCGTCATTTACCGGGTAACAAAAACCTAGATATACAATAGCCAATACACTATGCTAGGTAACCCCCATATATCGATGCATATGTGTATGTCCAGGAGTGTTGTCATATTGACTTACAAACACACATACATACTACAACTAAGACCGGAGAGAGAAACAGTATGACTATTATTCGCCCAGTCTTATTTCCAACTTCATTTTTCAATCAATCTCAGTTTATCTATTTTGTTCTCAATTGCTATTTCCTCCGGGTTGTTTTTATTTTATCTAACCAAATCAATACAAACCCCTGGCCCCTGTCTCGAAGAGCCCAAGTCAACGAAATAGGAAAAAAGCTGAGAGGTCAGTCTTACTTGGCACTGAACCCCCTTTTTATACCCCCTTTCTCCTTACCAAGACTCCAACCCCTTCAACACACACCCCTCACCCCCCTGCGCCCGCCCAACAAGTTTACCAATAGTATAAACAGTCTCGCCCTCCTCGCGCAGCGCCGCACTAACAGCCTCAACATCAGCAGCGGCCACGACAGCAACCATACCGACGCCGGTATTGAAAGTGCGCGCCATCTCGGATGCCTGCACATTGCCGGCCTTCTTAAGCCATTGGAAGACGGGAGGTAAGGTCCAAGCCGTAACGTCGATCTCAGCAGCGAGGTGAGAGGGCAGCATGCGGGGGACATTCTCTGTTAGTCCGCCGCCGGTGATGTGTGCTAGCCCCTTGAGGTGCGGGAGCGCCTTTAGGACGGAGCGCACGTAGATTCTTGTGGGCGTTAGGAGGGATTCACCGACGGTGGTGGTGGAGGACGAGGAGGGAATCCAAGGGGCCGGGGCTGAGTAGGAGAGGTTCTCGCGGGCGAGGATGCGGCGCACGAGGGAGAAGCCGTTGGAGTGTACACCCGAGGACGCGAGGCCCAGCAGCACGTCGTCGGCCTTCATATCCCCGAGGCGCGGAAGGCGGTTACCAGGCTTCATGGCCCCAATAGCGGCGCCCGCGGCGTCGTAGTCATCGGCGCTGTACATGCCCGGCATCTCGGCCGTCTCGCCGCCGACGAGGGCGCAACGGGCCTCGCGGCAGCCGGCGGCGACGCTCTCAACGAACTGCGCAGCCGTCTCGGCCTCGAGCTTGCTGCACCCAAAGTAGTCGAGGAACATGAGGGGCTCGGCCCCTTGCACGACAAGATCGTTGACGTTCATGGCGACGAGGTCGATGCCCACTGTGCGGTGGTTCTTCGTCGCCTGCGCGATCATGAGCTTCGTGCCCACGCCGTCGATGGCGCCCACCATGATCGGGGCGTCGCTGGAGAAGCCCGCCTTGGAAAGATCGACCTCACCACCGAAGCCGCCGATCTCGGCATCTGCGCCTGGACGCCGTGTTGAACGTACGGCTGTCCGGATTCGTTCGACAAGTTTGTTTCCGGCGTCGATGCTGACTCCAGCCTGTGCGTACGTCAAGGCTTCCTTCGTATCGGCTGTGGGCTTGAACGCTCTGTGCGCGATGTCTTTACGGTAGTACATGTTCTTGAACTGGATATGCTTCACACCTTCGTAGGCCTTGTCTACCGCTGCTTTCAAGCTTTCGCTAGCCGTAGCGCTTGCAGCTATAACTCGACCGCCGGCTGTCTGAAGCTTGCCGTCTGTTAACTTTGTGCCGGCATGGAAGATGTTGACACCTGAAGGTGGAGCGTGAACGGTGATCTCATCACCCTTAGCATAAGACTCCGGGTAGCCGCCAGCGGCAACGACAACTGTTGTGCTAAACTCGTCTTTAATTTTAATCGATATGCTGTCGAGATGACCTTTGGAACAAGCAAGCATGATCTTGGCCAGATCAGTGTCGTCAGATAAAAGAGGTAAGACCGTCTGCGTTTCAGGATCTCCGAATCGCACATTGTACTCGAGCACTTTGGGGCCGGAAGAGGTAATCATGAGACCTGTGAACAGAACGCCTTTGAATGGTATTTCGTCCCTACGCATTCCATCGATGCTGGGTTGTATAAGATCGCGGTCTATCTGTGCCACGAGCTCCGGTGTAGCGATATTGGTCGGAGCGTAGCAACCCATGCCTCCTGTGTTGAGACCTATGTCGCCCTCGCCGATTCTCTTGTGGTCTTGGGCAGGAGGAAGAGATTTGATTGTGTAGCCATCACTGAAAGTCAAGATACTCAGCTCATCACCGGTCAGAAATTCCTCGATGACGACCTCGTCTCCAGCAGAGCCAAATTCGTGGTTCTGCATGATGTCTTTGAGTGCCTGGTGAGCCTCCTCTTTTGTGGTGGGGATAATGACTCCCTTGCCGGCAGCAAGACCGCTGGCCTTGATGACGACATCGTGGTTGATGCTGTCAAGATACTGGCGGGCCGTCTCGTAGTCGGAGAAGTTCTCATAGGCAGCCGTCGGGATGTTGTGTTTCTTCATGAAGTCTTTGGAGAAGGTCTTGCTCCCTTCCATGTAAGCGGCGGCCTTGGAGGGGCCGAAGCACCTGATGCCGGCATTTTCAAAGAAATCCACGGCGCCAGCAACCAAGGGTGCCTCAGGGCCCGGAACAACAAAGTTGATGTTGTTTTTCCTCGCCAGATCCAGTAGCGCAGGGAAGTCTTCGGCTGATACCGAAGTGTTGTTGGTGGTCTTGGAGCATGTTGCTGTGCCTCCGTTACCGGGCACTGCTATTATAGATTCCACCAGGGGTGACTGGCTCAGCTTCCAGGCAATTGCATGTTCTCTGCCTCCATTGCCAATCAGCAGAACCCGAAGCGTTTCAGGTTGTGCACCCATCCTTAGTGAATCAGAAGACACTGTGCTTCGGTAGAAGAATTTTGAGCTTTCCAAGTAGCCTGGAGTGGCTTGCCTGTCTTGAAGGCAGCTGTCGAAAGCTATGTATGTCGCAGACTTAGACTAAATACCGTAGTCGTGATCAAGTTTTGTGGTAAATTGGCAAGGGTCTTCTCTGGCCAACGCCAAAAATGAGATCAGATAAAAGTAAACTGCCTACCTCTTTGATAGGTAGGTAGTCTAGCTCTGGACTGACGATGTCGGACCCGGGTCCGCGAACACCCTCAAATTTTTTGCACCCAACTACCAAATGCCCCTCCAATTATCACATGTACCCCTCCCCCGCAGTACTGCATTAATGCGCGATGGCTGCAGCCCGATAAACCGATAAGCATGCCTATAATGTAGACCCAATAGAGTCGATGTGGGTAATTATGGACCCCTCTGTGTCTAGATCCAATGCCCGGTTGTACCAGGACAAGTTGTGTAAGAGACCCCTGTCGTGGAACTCCATGTCGAATTGAGCCTCGGAATAGCTCAACTTCATCTCATGCTTCCGTACAAGATATTCCAGAGCTTACTATCAACACAGTCGCGGATATCTGTGAAAATAAATATATTTCCATAATTCATACGCTACTGAAATTAAGTATTTCATTGAAATTAAGGGGCCAGTCAACATGCTCTTCATCGGCTTGACCGGGTCCATCGCGACCGGCAAATCGACAGTGTCGTCCATTCTTTCATCACCGCCTCATTCCCTGCCCATCATTGACAGCGACATCACCGCACGAAAAGTCGTAGAGCCGGGCACCAGCGGCTACAATGCCATCGTCAAGCACTTTGGCCCTACCACTCCAGACCTTCTAGTCCCCGTCTCTGAATCTATGCCCGAGAACGGAGTGGACGGGAAAGGTAGACCGTTGAACAGACCTGCTCTCGGCAGGCGTGTATTCGGCGATGGCGAAGAGCAGAAGACGAATCGAGACGTGCTCAACGGGATTGTGCATCCTGCGGTACGCAGAGAGACGTACAAAGCCATTCTCCGGAATTACGTGAAGGGACACTGGGCCGTGGTGCTTGATGTCCCTTTGCTGTTCGAGAGCGGCTGGGATAAGCTGTCAGGGGTGGTCATGGTCGTTGCTGTCAAAGACCCCGAGGTGCAGATGAAGAGACTTATGGAACGTGATCCCCATCTCAGCGCCGAAGACGCACAAAATCGCGTACTCAGCCAGACAGACGTCAGACTCAAGGCGAAAAGATGTGAGGCGAGAGGAAAGGGGAAAGGCGTGGTCGTGTGGAACGACGGATCCCGGGAGGAGCTGAAAGCGAACATCGATGCTTGCCTGGCAGAGATTAGAAAGAGCAGTCCACCGTGGTGGAATTGGCTCTGCCTTCTCTGCCCTCCTTTAGGTGTTGCGGCAGGAACTTGGGTATACTTGCAAAATATCAGGATAAACAAGAAATGGCGCGATATCGAATTGCAGGAGAAGGCAAAACTGTAGTGTTTATCACTATTTTGTAAGGGAGCATTACTTCTGCAATGAACAAGCGATTATTACTACCTATTCCAACTGATTATTCCTAATATCAACGTCGAACTCCTAGGTACCTTGCCAAACCCCGCCACCATTGTGGTCATTCGTACCCCAGCAACCAAACACGTATTCGCCCTACCTATTCTTCAAATCCATAATGGCCTAAACAGCAAGACTAACTCGTCCGCCATTCACTAATCAACAAACTCGACAGTGCAGTTGATCTGGTCAATGTCTGTCTCTTGAACTTGCCACCGGCTTCGGCGGATTGCCCACACACACCTCTCGGCAACCTCCCACAGGCAATAATTGGTATTTTCAATAGCGCCGAGACAGATCGATCTTTTCTTCGAGACCATTGCCCGTATACTTTCTCTCATGTTCCATTCGTTCTCTTTCCAGTCCTCTTCGACCAATCCCAGAATTCCACACGATTCACTTTGCCTAGCACCGGCAACATGCCACCTCATTCCTTCACTGAATGGATGGTGGGCCAGAATTACAGCCATCGAAAGAAACGATCTGTGGGATCTAAGGGATTACGCCATGTCGTTTCTTTTGAAGTGCTCACAGACGATGAATCAAGCTCCGATATCTACAAAATCGCCGTGCCAAGAGGAAAGCCTGCACACGCTGATCAGCCTCGGCCCGCCAATGAGCCTATAAGATCATCTCTAAAGCAGCCTTCCTCGGTGTCTTCGGATTCGCCGACGGAAGTCTCTACCGATGTGAGTGAGGAATATTATACCTGGGATGAGGAGTCCTCAGACGAGGCACCTGATCCGACCTGTCCATGTTCGGTGTGTATCAGAGGGCGGAGAAAACTAAGACGGATGAAACAGGCTAGAGTTAAGAAGAAGAAGAAGAAGAAGAAAAAGGTCATTCCGGTTGCCTCATCATCCGAAGAGGAAACCGAGGAAGACATCGCTGCAGCTGTGCATGCGCAACATCAAGCGAAAAAGGCAAAAAAGAAGGTCTCCTTCGCTGATGTGTCACCCGAAGAGACCGAAAGCGAAGCTAGCATCGTAGAAGTGAAGGCTCGGCCTAAAAAGGTCAAGAAAAGTTCTGTAGCTATCTCTGTGTCGTCTGAAGAGGATGATGAGAGCGAAGACAGCGGTGTCCAAACAAGAATCGAAGCAAAGAAGGGAAAGAAGGGCGGTGTATCTGTTGCCTTGGCTATGTCGTCTGGAGATGAAAGTGAGAGCGAAGCAAGCGTTGTCAACGTGAAACCACAAGCAGGTAAAGGGAAGAAAGTGAGCACTGTCCTCACTCCAGAGTCATCTATAACTGAGAGCGAGAGTGATGCTGCTCCCGCAAAGGGCAGCAAAGCAAATGCAGCTAAGTCTAAGAAGGGAGAAGAGAACAAATCCAAAGACTCGAAAGCGCAGAAGAACACGGCCAAAGATAAAAAGAAGAAGAAAGACGAGACAGAGTCCGCTGAATCTGCCGAGTCTACCGAGGAGGCTACCCCTTCCGAAACTGAGGAGGATAAGGAGGAATCAGAGGAAGAGACCAAGGCGAACTCCTCGAAGAAGCGCAAGAAAAAGAGCACTCCTCCCGAGAAGGAAGCCAAGGCGAAAAATGGTAAAGGAGAGGACGAGAAGAAGACCACGGGCAAAAAAGGAGATAAAAAGAGTGAAAAGAAGAAGAAGCCTACGAAGCCCGTGTCAGAATCCGAATCCGAATCCGTGTCCGAAACCGAGCCTGAATTCGAAGTCGAGGTTGAGGTTCCCAAGAAATCCAAGTCCAAGTCCAAGAAAGAAAAGGAGAAGCGGCCAATTCAGGTAACTCAGTATCCACCTCCTGGTTATCCTCCCTACCTCCGTCAGCCCAACATGCTACTTCCTCCTCGGACTGCCGTGATGCAACTTGAACACGCGGTAGAAGATCCCCAAGACCCACGACCCAATGCCTTCTTCGACAACGACAGCGGCACCACCCGCGTCTACCACGGCCCGGCATACGGCAATCCGTACGGAATGCTCTACCCTAAGCGTGTCTACGACTACCAAAATCTACCGATCGGCGTGCCGCACCCCCCTCTAAATCCATGGTACAACGGCTTCCCGCCAGCCAGTGGCCAACCTGCCCCTCAAAACGCACCGCCTCAAGTAGGTGCTGCTGACGAGACGAACCCGTGGTTCAGAGGCTGGGGAACAGTAGGTCCGACACCGCTACCACCTAACATGCCCCCACCCCCAGAATTCGCACCACCATCCAAAGACAAGAAGAGCCAGAAATCCTACGCCGAACAATACAACCGGTCACCCCCGAGGTCCCGCGCATCCAGAGACCGAGATGCAGGTTGGAACTCAAACGTGATGCCGTCGATCGAACGCGACGCATCCAGCAAGGGGTCGAATCACTCGCAGGGTTCGAAAGTCTGGAGTACTTCAGGACGGCCATGGGACGCTCAGGGCGTCTCAGGCCCTTCCCGGAGCCCAGAGAAACCAGAGGAGAAGAAAAAGAAGAAGAGAGAAAGTCCAACCAAAGATGCAACGAACACAAATGCGACCCTGAACAAACTCTCCGATCTCGGAAAAGTGCTCCAGGAAGTAGCCGCGAAGGACTCAGCTGATCTGCGCGCTAGAGAGGAACGCTGGAGCAATAGAAGCGGTAGTAACAAGGAGCGTAGCCCGCAACCTGACGGCGGCTGGGGCGATAATGCGAATAACAATAACAATAATAATAATACCAGTGGCGGCGGCGGCGGCGGCGGATGGGACGCGGGAGGCGGAAATGGAGGCTGGGATGCTGGCAACACGAACACTGGGGGTGACTCTGCCTGGGACAACGCAGCAGCCAACAATAACGGCTGGGACAATGCCAATACTAACGACAATAACAACAACACTGGAGGATGGGATGGCAATAATAATAACGGCGGACCAAGCAACACCAACAACGACGGCTGGGGAGATAACAACAACAACAACGGTAATGATAACGGAGGATGGGACACCAACAACGCAAACAACAATACCACCAATGACTGGGGCAACAACGACAATAACACCAACACCTGGCAACCAACCACCGGCAGTCCCCCACCCTCAACGAACCCGATCCCAGGGACCTGGACGAGTCCCGTGCTTTCAAACAACAGCAACAAGCCGCCCTCGAACTGGAGCGGCGGCAACGTCGCCGCTACCGGTGGCGGGGGAGGAAGTGGAGGTGGAAGTAAAGACGGAAACGGAAATGGAAACGGCTGGGGCGACAAGTCGTTGGCGCAGAGCTCGGGCGGATACTGGGATACGAAGGAGGGACAGGCTGATATTTCCAAGGGGGGCAATGATAATAAAAACGGCAAGAAGAATGAGGGTGGGAATGCGTCTTGGTGGTGATGGTTATGGTGATGATGGGAGGGGGGACTATGGGTAGGTTGCATTACACCGGTACACTGCGTTGGTGGTTGGGGCCGGCATCTTGAGCACACTGCCGTTGAAGGGCGTAAGTTGGTATGACTGGTATTCCCTCCAAACCGTCAACAGTCGAGTTCCATCGCAGGAGGAAAGATGGAAACCACGTTTACTGTAAAAAGTAGACTCGGACTCAGGCTGGAGCCACGATGACTGAGTCTTATCCTCGTAGTATATTATATCAATATACATGTTTCTATGACACCATTATCTTGCCATGCTATTCTGAAGGATCATGGAGTCCACGTGCATGGACAAGATAACCATGAGTTGATAGATCATTCTGTAAGCTAGTTGACCATACTTACATAAAACTACAACTCTCCCAACCAGCCTCGCTGTGAAATCAACGAGCTCGATATACAGTACAAGACGATTGAGCCATGTACACACACATAAAAAAAAAGACTAAAAAGTAGGAAAGGGGGAGGGGTTATTCAACATAGCAATAGCAGAAAACGAAACGTCCATGCCAGAAGAAAGTAAACACATGACCCTCGATATGCAAAAGAACACCCCTACAATATCCTAGACAAAACAAAACAAGACCCCCCCCCCCAAAACACGAAAAGGAGAAAAGAGGAGAAGGATGTTAAAAGCATCAAAAGGTACGTAGAACACCACCAAGGTATATCAACAATTAAATAAGACACTCAGCACAATTACTTCGTGCAAGCAGGGTATTCTTCCACGCCCTTAATCCATTTACACAGAACATAATACCCGTTTTCCTCTCAGAATGTTGATAGAACATATGAGAGAGTAGGTAGTGAGAAGCTGATAGAAAAGATAAGTCATGAAAACGAAGTGAGTGGTCCGGGCCTTATGAGATACTGCAAACAAATATCGACATATCATCTGTACCAGATTCTAAAAGTCTGATGATTACTAAATGGAAATAAATATCTGCTGCTGATGCGTCAAAAAAGAAAAATCGATCATATGGTAAAAGACATGTTTTAAATACTGGGTTGAATTGAGTCAAGTCGAGACAAGGCGTACCGTAGTATCTTTCTTCATCACATCGAGGGTAAGCATGTCATCTCAATTGGTAGGATAGAGGTGAGTACTATTTCCTAACTAACTTAAGACTACAAACTACTCCAGCAACAATCAGCCCCGAAGTCCAGACGTGTGGTACAGATAAACCAGCAGCCAAGCAAGTTTGCGAAACAACCTGAGACATGCATTTCTATTTTGGCAGGTCCATTCCTCTGGGCACACGTAAGGACAGTCAGAGGGTCAAAACAACCGTGAAATGAATGTGAGGCGAAAAAGACTCGCGTGAATCGAAAGGGGCGGAACACCCCACTTGCTCTCGAGCAATAGAGTAAATAGTATGATACGAATTTACTCTTCGTCTGAAGACTCGTCCTCTTCAGCCTCTTCGAGCCACTTGAGGAAGGGTTCCGCGGCGCGGCGGATCTTCTTGGAAGTAGCGAGATCAACATACTTCTTGCTGGCCTTAGTACCCCACTTCGTGACAACTTCCTCGCTAACGAGGTCCTTGTCGTACAGTTGGTGGAGAATCTTGACAATCTTGTCACTGGTCATGAGCTCAGCATGGTCCTTGCCGAGGTTGGCCAACAAACGTTCGACACCGCCAAGCAGGGCCTTCTCGTGACGTTCAGACGTTACCATCTAGTTAAACTGTTAGCTCCCTTATCTTGCAACATAGGCAATTGTATGACTTACCTGTTTGAGCATTCCGGCACGCTTGGGAATCTGCGTAATGATGTTCTCGTCGAAGAGAGTCTGCACAAGGACCAAGACAGTCTTGTACTTGCCTTCGATTCCAAACTCCTTAGCTTTAATATAGACCTGAATATCATCGACTTTGTTAATGCTACCAGTTTTTGTAGCTTCCTCCTGAATCCAGTCACCCAGTGCATCATAGACGGTGTTGCCACCGCCTTCTCCATCTTCATCCTCATCATCGCCGCCACCATTGAGCGAGAGCTTTTGACGGAACTGGTCGGGAAGCTGGTTTTGACGGGCCTTCACAGCCTGCTCGGACATATCGACGGCCCATTCGTCTTCGTTAACTACGACGGGCGCCTCGATAACCTGAGCATCGGCCGTGATTTTACGAGTAAACTCGTCATCACTAGCAGCGCCGTTCTCTGAGTTATCCTCATTCTCGGGAGAGTCGTTAGGGGAATTCTCGCCACCACTTCCATTCCCGTTTCCATTGCCATTCTGTTGGGCCTGTTGCTTGGCCCTGCGAGCTGCCTTGCGCTCAGCTTTGTCTTTCTTGCCGCCCTTCTTGGGCTGGTTCTTCAGGATGAAGCCACTAAGTTTGTGACGGAGGTCGACATCAGTGCGTTGACCACAGGCCTTGCAATCGAGCACAATATGGCCATCCTTGATGACGACGTCGGTCTCAGGATTCTTGCACTTCTTGCAAAGGACGAACTTGTTGATGAATCCATCGAGATAATCCTGTAGCTTGGGGGCATCATGACTACCGTTGATGATCCAACGGTCGTCGGCTGGGTCGATGTTGGTCTGAGCACCAAGCTCGAAGCCGAAGTACTTGATGACATAAGAGCCGGGACGGGCAAGAGAAGCAGCAACGCTGCTCAAATTGACGACAACCGTCTTGATGCCATTACCTTTGCCTTCGATCTTGGTCTGGATTCTTTCCATCTTGTATCGATAGAAGGCGTCGGTGACATCACGGCGGACGTTGATGAGAGCCATCTTGACGGTATTGTTAAGAGAATGGCTGTCGGTGAGGGGTTTGGCAATGTTGGGGAAGTCGGTAGAATTGGTTGAAGCGGGCGGACGAGTCTCTTGAGTGTGGAGACACGAGAATTTACTATAAAGTCATTCGCGAGCGTGGGCGAGATAGGCAAGTGAGGGCGAAGAGAGCCAGGAGATTAGTTATACAGTGGGATCCAAATGGTGGACATAGGGGTGACTGGAGGACAGTTGCGGGCGTTGGAAGGCATTAACATGGGCGATGCTTTCGCGAAACTGTTCAGCCGACTGAGCTGATGTCCGGATTACAAGGTTTCCGCGGTATACGAAGCGATTGCCGCGTGAGGGGGGTAAGGTGTCTAGACACAGCGGAGTTGTCGTGCTGATACATAAACAAGAAGTGTATCGTGAGCCCTTCTATGTTGGGGGTGTTCAGATCTAGGGGGACGAAGATGTCTTCTTCGTGGCTGTCCGAGGACTTCAGAGGGAGATCGTCACCACAACAAGGTTGGCCTGTCTTGACGACCGGACCGGTAGAGACGAGCGGAGGGAGTCGGCGGTGTTGTGTAGGGATTGCTAGGGACTGGTAAGAGGCTTGCTGCTTTGCAAGACGGCGTGCAACGGTCGCCTAGATGATTGTAGGCGTTTTAAGCCGCGTAGAAGTAGAGTGAGGGAAACAAGAGATAGGTGTAGAAACGCAGAGACGTTGTGTGCGGAGAGTGGGTTTGGCTGTGGTTTTTGGATTTTGAGAGTGGTTGTGGAATAAGATTGTGGTGGTTGTGATGGGGAGGAAGAGGTTTGGAAAAGAGCGAAGAATAGCGAGGGTGGAAAGCGGAGCACTAGAAGAGGGCGATGGGGAAGTACTACGGGGCAATGGGGCACTGACTGGTGCTGGGTGGTGGACAATGAACGAATAGGAACGAGCGGGCCACCTGCTCCTGCACGCGTGCTCTGCGCTTTTACTGTGCAGTACTGTACGCATTCTACCTGTTTTTGTGCACAGGCACGCTATGAACTTGTGTACCTACTCGACCGAATCAGTGCACCTAAATATGACCTGCACAGTACTAACAAAGCCCTGTTAGCCTCTATAACCCTACCACATTATGCTCTCTCAAACGCCAGCAAAACTGCCTGAAAGGAATGGACAGGGCAGTACTGACAGGGCATCGCAGGCCCGAGAGCTGACTTGAGTTTACTAAAGACTTTAGCGTAAACTGTACTGTACAGTCTACTTGGTACTACCTACTGGGTACAACTACAGCACGTAAGAGAAAATGTGGTGGACGCATGCTCGTGAAAAATTTCCTGTGGAGACTGGCAGGTTCTGGCTTTACACGTGTAGGTTCATGTTCGTGCAGATTCGTGTGAGGGGCAAATGAAGAATTGCCTAGTGTGGTGGAATGCACCACAGGCTACTTACAGTAGTGTACTTTGTACCGACGGAGCGAGAATAGCGGCCGAGCATCCCCCTCGGACTTTACCGCCCCGGCGATCCTGGCGTATGTAGAACAACGGAAATACGAAATATTGAGGCTGTTGCGCCGCACCATGGCGCCTGCGGCGGGTGACAAGCCAATCCTTTTGTGTAGTGTACACAACATTAGGTACCATGGTCTGATGTAAGGATGTTACTGCCTCTACTGTACGCCATGCAGGTAGACCTGCACAACACTGACAGTATCATGGAAGGGAGTTAGTAGTCTGACAAAGCAGGGTATCACCGAAAGCAGAAAGCCTGCTGCTACAATTAGCCATAAACTTGGAAGTATTAAGATACCTACCTCTAGGTGCTTCCTCTCATTATGATGGTTACTTTACACTTCAACTCTGTACTTTTTCTGCAAATAATATAGTTTAAAGTTTGTACAGTAGAGTGTTGATTAATCTTTAACCGCCTGTGGAGGTGTGGATAAATGGAGTAGTGTTGGTTCTCAAATGTTGCAACCTAATGGAGGGGTTACCTTAAGGCTGGCTACTGTTTCAGCCGCGGTATATAACGCGCCTGGTTATCGTTTGGTTAGTCACCCGCGAAGAATCCCTTTTCAGGTGTCTCATATTCAAACAAATGAGCCCGAAAAAGGGATAAAATTACAGGATAGACTGTCGACACGTCGCCAGACTTATCGTGCCCTTCATTGCAATTGCCCCTCTGTCATAGCAAGCTCGATATAGCTATCAGCCACCCTTCACGCACCGTTGGTATAGGCGTAGGGAAAGTAAAGCCATTTACGTATGCGGCGATTGAGATCCCTTGGGTTCAAGAATAAAGCGGTGTTTGTGACAGCTTGTTTCGATTTGTTTTGTTTGTTTTGTTTTATTTCATACGTTTTACGCAGCTGAGCTCTCTCTTAAACTTTCCCGGGATTGTTGAAGTGAGCTAACCAACTTGGAGTAAGGTTGTACATAAAAACACGGCAGTTCATTCTTCTGTTTTATTTCTACCTGTCTTTCTCACTGGCTTACATATAATTTCAGACTCGTTCGTGCAACGCTTTGGAAAGAATTCTGCGCTGACATGGACAGAGGGACCTGTTACGACGCAAGTTTAGATAAACATAGATAAAACCTCAACGAGGTAGGTAACATAGCGTAGCTATGAAAGTTAGTCTAGGATAGTGACCTGGGTAAAAAAGCGAGGAACGCTGTCATATGGCTTGCCGTATCCAGCCACCAACACGTCAGTCAGCCAAAAGTCTAAGCAGTCGCTCAGCTTCTGATTTATCATCTATCATCTCTTTAAGATGATTTCGTCATCTTCTGACTCATCTTGATTCACGCTTGCAAAGACCTGCGTATGCCGCTGTACTTACAATGCTGGGCCGTCCAAAAGGTGACCCAGCTTATATTCAGATGTAATCCGAAACGATAAGGTAAGATGGTATGAAAACCACTATACAACGCCAAAATATGGAGGCACGCTGGGACTCCAATAGTCTGGTAGGTAGGAAATTCGACTACCGTTATCAATGCTACCTTGATTTGATGTTACAAACAGGCAGCCAGATATGTAACACCATTGAGACGCCCGCCTTCAACGCCAGAACTGTCGATATCCCACCTAATCCTTGTCTTACCAGTCCTTCGCTCAAGTCTGTGCACAAGAATAAAATAAATAAGGGGGCCAATGCCTCCGCCAGCTAAGCAATATCATTGGAGAATGAGTCATGTAGAGGCCAACATATAGTCTACCTCTCCATAGCGAATATATGCAGCCGGCAATAAATCGTCAGAAGCCATCGGAATGGTTATCCATACGAGGATTACATGATTACTTGGGAATTGTAACTTTCAAGTAATTGGACTCGAACTCCCACGTATTTAGACCCGTGAGTAGATATTGAAGATGCTCACAAGACCGCGTCTTTAAACATGTCTAATTGGACCTCTTCGTCGGGCCAGGATGCGTCGTGTTAAGTTTCGCTTTTGGGGAGTTCAAGTCCCGCATTTTGGGCCACATTCTTCCACATTGTCAATTCTCGGTATGCTCGCTCACACTCTTTCTTGAGCTTATCATTTGAAGTGCTGAGCTCCTGAATAGCTTGCTCTGTGAGTAGTTTTTCGAGTGTCCACTTCTCGATGTTTTGTGCCTCATTTGTCTTGAGTTGAATGATGTAAGCGACTGCTCGCTGAAGAATAGATCCCTTATTCTTTTCACAACCAGGTACAATCTTAGCCAACTCATTAATGCCTTCGTTGATTGTCTCGCGACGCCGACGTTCAACTACCTTCAGATTAGTACGGCCGTTAAGACAAACTTGACCACAAAGCTTTACCTTCTTTATGATTATCCTTCCGTTGCTTGTGCCATTCTTCAGAGCCCACTGCAAGTTTCGGTTGGCTTGAAGTTCGAAGATATGGTGATTGAACCGGACCTGCACCATTTTGTGGTACCTGTTGCGATATATCATTTGGCGATGGTTCAGATAAGCCGTGAGACTGTAATATGTCATGATGACTAAAGGGTGACTCTTGATGGCCGTCGACCTCTCCGCTACTTGGTGCAACAAATGTTGCATCGGTAGATTGTGGGACATGTAAAGTTGGATACATCGTACCCAGGGCAGCGGCAGCCGTGCTCGATGCATTGGCAGGGTCAGATGCCTCGTGGCGCTCAACTGCGGCCTGCTGCAGTGCAACGAAATCAGCGTTCGTCGCAGCCTGAGCAGCGGCTTGAGCAGCCTCTACAGCGCTTTCCACATATGCTGCGGACGCCGGATCTGGCGTGGTGGACATAGCAGCTGTGGGAACAGAGCGTTTCGATCGTCTTGAATCGGGTGAAGAGTCAGGGCCACCACGCTTCCGCTTCTGGCCGGGACTTGATGGGCCAGAAGTGCTGTAGTCATTGTGGTGATCTGCAACGGCCGCATCTGCCATGGCGGCAAGATGTTCTCGATTGAGGTGTGTAAGAGGCTCTAGGAGTGCCTCCCCTTGAGAGTATCCGTTCGTATCCATGTCCACTGAGTCTGAACCTGAAACTTAAAACAGATTGTTTATAGAATGCCACGTAGTGTGGCCAGTTCTAAGAAACTTTGGCCAATGCAGTGGCAATGAGAATCAGTTTATTTTTCAGAGGCCTGTAAATGTCAGTACGGTGATTCCTATGATGTGTGATTCCGATAGCAGACAACAGAAGGCTACGGTGTGTGCTTGACACTGGTAGAATGCGCCGGGACGATGATTGGTCTCGTGCACAAGCGACCGAGGGTTGGACAATTAGAGGGATTCTGAATGGGTGAAGATGCTCGGTGCAGTAGTGGCACTCCACATGATGCGATTCACGAAAAGTGAAAGAAGCTAGGAGGCAGGCCCTCGCCGATGAATCGTGCTAGAGCTGCAGGAGACTATTGTCAGGCTGCAACTTGGCTTCTCTGCATCTTGGTACAGAACAGCGCCATCTGTGGTTGACCCTCAATTGAAGCGCATGTAGGCCCAAATGCGACATTGGCAGACATGACGGTCATGACGGTAGCGCGCAAGTACAGTGATACAACGATACAGTGAAGCGGGCAGGATGGCAGAATGGCAGAATGGCAGATTGGGGAGTGCTGCGAAACAGGCGATGCAATAGTGAAGAGATTTCAAACTGGATGCAGCAGTGCACAATTACTTGGATTGCAGGTTTCAAAGGGTCGCAAATGACTGGGGACGGGGGCAGCGTCACGATGTGTGGGCAGTGAGTGGGTGATTGACGGATTGACGGATTGCGTCCCAAGGCGGAGAGAGCAAAGCAGGATGGCAGGATGGCCAGGAAAGCAGCGCACCACATACCTGAAATCATGTGCCCGATCTCGTGGCGGCTGCGCGCGCGCAGAAGCTTGGATCCGTTGGGTTCGCCCGCTGGCCAGGTCAGATGACTTCACGTGCTCGCGCGGAGTGTCTAGCCTCGAACTGCGCGCGCAAGCATATGGGGACGACGGGGCCCGGGATGGACGAGGTAGGTGGAAAACTCGAAATCTGCGTCTGCAATTCCGGCAAAAACGCGTGTCCGAACGCAAAGAGCAGGGCAGGTCGAGGGGGGTCTTCTGCGTTAATAAAAAGAATGCTCGCTACATTTGCAGCAGCTTCTGGGGAGTAGAAGGAGCACTGGCAGGTATCCCTAGAAGGTGGCATGCCTCGCACTCATATGACCGCCGGGCGCACGGTCCAGCTCTCGCCATCACCTTAGGTATGGCACGGTCCACTTACATGTACTCTTTAGCGGCAGCCCAGGGCCCGGTGGTGTAGGTTGTGTCGGTTGTGTATACTAATAAACCTGCCTAATAATGGAAGCATACATTGTGCGCTACCAGATGTTAGGCAGCGTGCCGCAGATACATAGCGCGCTCGCCCACCCAGGCGTGCTGGAGGCTGTCCCGGTGGGAGGCAGTCGAGGGTGGTAATCTCAGAGGCGCGTACGAGGTACCAACTGCACTGATCTACCCCACTACAGCAGGTAGGCCACCTTTGACATCTGACGAATCAGCTGACTTCGTGTCGCCCAGTGTTGCCCAGCGAGCTGCCCATTGAGAGACGAGGGAGGGTGGGTCATCTTGGATAGTGTACTTACCTGTACTACTACTAAGTATTGTCTCACCCCTGTTTTCTTCTATTCCAAGGTTACTAAGGTACTACCAACATGTTGATATCTACCTACCTTTTTTAATCCCATCTACATATTGTTTCCACACATCAAGCATACATAAGGGCGCCAGAAATTACGTTTCTGCTAATTTTGTTTGTGGTGTAGATATAAGCACTATTACTCTTTTTCTTATAAGTTAACGGTCTGCTTATAAGAGGTAGGTAGAGCTAGCTGGCTTATAGGTTACTCTTCACTTAGTACATTAGTGTTCATTACCTGTAGGCATTAGATCACTGTATCTTGCAACACGTGGACCATCAGAAAGCAGTGTAAAAGAAGAAGAAATAATAATAAAAGATAGAAAAGGATTGAGAGTTGTCCATGGCAATATAGCATAAGACATGTTAATATGTATTGATAAACCCCCTACCTTGAAAAGAAATAGGTAGGTACTCAGTACACCGGAAAGAAATAAACCTGCGACAGCTTGCGATACCAACATGTTTTCAAAACCTGCAGGTTATGTGATTACGTGCACCTTTTTGAAATTACGACTGACTTTCTCGATGCAACCCTCTGTGCAAACTGATGGTGTCGTCGGTAAAGTGCCTTGAGCCCTTGTGTCCCCTCCTCTTCTGCCTCACCGTGGGGGACGACCTCCATTGCCCAGGTCCCGTGATGTGCCTCTCGTGACCGCATTTGGCTGTGTGTGACTGCATATCACTTCTGCTGGCTTCCTCATCCGACGCCGTCCCCCGTCCATGCACCCTGACCAACAACACTCAGCACAGGCTACTCGGGAAGAGCCGCTCTTGGCACTCTGCAGAACGAAACAACAAAGTTGATAATGACATGTCGTACTTACCCAATGTTTTTACTGGATACTGCGTAGGCAGAGGCATCACATAAACAACTCCTACATATACTGTATAACTCTGATGAGCAAGTTGAACGGTTCTCGGCAAGCATCTACCATGAGTTCGAGTTTTTACTGAAACGCTCACTGCATACTTACTGGGAACGTACTGTAGTTTGTTGGTAGGAGGATTCATGCATGCAGCCCTTTGATATATGATGCATAGTGTGGTGCACCCTGCTTCAAGTTGCTTGGTTTGTCTGCCTTGGTGGGCTGACCATACACCAAGCAGTATTTACTCACCACGATATGAAGAGTGCCACTGTTGGCACTACCTACATGTATCCGCCACGCTATCCAAGAATTACCCACTGTGGTCTAGATGCTATCCACGTAAACAAGTATACACCTGTATGAAACCTCGCCTGGCATGTTTGGCATGGTGGACAATACCTACAGGTAGGCAATATTTGATTACGAGAGAATGAGCCACATGACGTACAATTCACAATGTTACGAAAATGGGAGCGTGCTGTAGATACCTACTAAGGTCATCTACTACACAACCTATAGACTTGCCCAGATACTGCCCAGGGTACAGGTCTGTTGGAGTTTCCATAACCGGCGGCCCATAGAGTATCTCTGATAGCCTACTGGCTGGAACTACCGGACCGTAGTGGAGCCTCTCTAACAGAGAGCCCCTCCCCACCTGTCCTTGTAACCCATAGAGCCTCGGTGGTTGTTGTCATCTAAGTTCCGCCCTCAAGGTATCTTGAAGCTTACCGCCGACGGACTCCGAATTCATTACCCAACCCAACAACCTAAAGGTACTCAGCAAACCCACTGCAAGAGAAAACCTAACTGCCTGTCATTACCGGAATCCCGACCATGGGAGATCACGAAAGCTCCAGGCTAGACCACGAGAACCACCTTCTACTCGTAAGACCTCTTCTTCCACCACCATGCCCTCCGCTTTGATCCCGAAAGCGGTCTGCACGTGAACAAACATCATGACTGACGCCGAAGACTCGGATGTACAGGATCAACCCCTCCTGCAGCTCCCCGTCGAGCTCCTCCGCAAGAACCTCCGGTCCGCCCGCTTCGAGGTCGAGAAAGATGGCAGCTTCGTCAAGGAGACGCTGAAGAAGACGGCCACGGACAGCGTCAACGGGCGCATCGCCCAGCAGGATGTGCTGAAGACGCTCGACTCGATGATCGCCCGGATGCGCGGCGTCAAGCGGAAGCTGACGGCCTTCTCCGAGGAGGAGAACCGCCTGCACCGCCACGAGGAGGCCCGGGTCAAGCACCTCGCCGAGCTGTACGGCATGTACAGCGTCGAGGACGTCAAATACGAGGGCTGGAGCAGGACGCGGCTAGACCGCTTGCTTACTGATTATTTACTGCGGCAGGGCTACATCGACAGTGCGCGGTCACTTGCTAAGGAGCGCGGGATTGATCTTCTCGTCGATGTTGACACATTCGAGCAGATGAACCGGATCCGGAAGTGCCTGCTCAACGGTAGCGTGCAGGAAGCTCTGGCTTGGTGTACAGCTGGCGATACGAAGAAGGAACTGCGGAAGATGGATGTATGTCTAAATCAGAAAACCGAATTCTGAAGCAGTTCCGTTGATGATATTTCCATGGCTAACATACCCGGGCGACAGAGCAATCTCGAATTCATGCTCCGGTACCAGCAATACATCGAACTCGTGCGGAACTGCCCGCAGAGACTAGACGATGCACTCGCACACGCGCGGAAACATCTATTACCATACAGAGACACCTATCGCGTCGAATTTGACCACGCCTGCGGACTCCTCGGCATGCTCCCCGAACACGCCGACCAAGTCCCGGCGTACAAGGAGCTATACTCCCCAGCACGATGGCAGATGCTCGCAGATCTGTTCACGACAACACACCACACACTCCTCTCGCTGCCTCCGATCCCGCTCCTCCACATCGCCCTCTCGTCCGGCCTGTCAGCGCTCAAGACGCCAGCCTGCCACTCCATCCACCCGAACTCGGCCGCGGCGCCCTCCCACCACACGAGCCTCTCCCTCGCCACCAGCGTGTGTCCCATCTGCAGCACAGAACTTAATGAACTCGCGCGCAATGTTCCCCACGCGCTGCACAGCAAGAGCCACGTGGAGCCAGATTTGCTACTACTTCCCAACGGCCGCGCCTACGGCAAGGCGCGGCTTGATGAATACGCCAAGAAGGCGGGTCTGCTTGAAGGCCAGGTGAAAGATCTCCGGACGGGCGAGGTGTATGGAGTAGAACAGCTCAAGAAAGTGTATATTTCGTGATGAATCTGCACTGACTCACTCGTTGACTCATTCATTCATGATTTCACCATTTTACACACAGAGATCGCGAAATCCTGGTAGGTATTAGTACTGTGTTTAGTCGTAATTATTTGACGAAAGGTATGAAACCCAACGCAACGAGCGAAGCTCTGTAGCGACCCTATATCTCCGGAGGTGTATACATATCATGGTGTTCAGGTATCAGGGATGAAAGGGTTAAGCAAACATGGTGTTTGGACATCCGGTTTTATCATGCAGGGAGTTAACGCGTTTACAACAATGCCTTTTCTCCGGGGTTAACGGGACGGAAATGACGGAGAGCCTATCTGGGTATTTGATTACATATTATCGGCATAGAAGTAGTGGCAAATATATATGAAAGACGAGCCTCACATGAGATACGGAAGTTAAATTGCTAACCTCCAACAAACAATAAATAAATAAATCAAGTCACAAGTCGGTCAGTCTATTAGTTGGTTAGTCAATCAGTCAGCCAATCAGTCAGTAACATCACAAGGCAAAATCAAAAAAAGCAAAAGGATAAAGCCGTCCGTCATTATATGGACATCATCATATTGTTTTTCGAGTTCCGTCCATCCGTCCGCCGTACCTACGTAGTAAGGTAGATAGACAGATAAGAGTTATAAAACAAGTCCAATACACACTGACCAATGATGCTGTAGACGCCATTATCATCTTCCTAAAACTACACTGTACATGGGAACGGCCGTGAAAACAGGTCTCATCCAGGTCGAGATGAAAACCCCTAGCCGTCTTACAAAAACAAGAGAGAGAGGGTGCTAAAAAAAGACCGCCGGACCAGATTCATTACCAGACACACCCTTACTCCGACTCTCTAGGTAGCCTAGATACTCCAGATGTTTGTTTGCGCGTGAAAAAGAAAACCGAACCTCCCTTCATCGGAAACTCCTAGGGAAATATTTGCGTGATCGGGACCGGGGATGAGAAAAGGTTGCATGTCAACCCAGTGGCCTTTCAGTATAGAAACGCTTGAGTAGCGATATTGACATCTCCTAAGAGGAGAACCGAACGCTTGCAGGTACCTTTACTGCAAAATGACTGAATAGAAAGATTTTTTGGGTTCGGCCCCCTCGTATCACGGGTTCCATTGCCGAGGTACAAAGTTTGGCCACTGAAGAGGGTTGGGGATGATGCCGCTTGATCGAGGCCGATTTGGATCCTCCACTGGTCCCAAGACCGGAGTATTGTGCCACGAGGTCGAAGGTTGATGTGAACTGGAACTGGAAGGGCGGCCTGACGGTCTGTGAGGTCCGTGACGTTGTCGATACGAAGTTCTAGCCAGCGAGCTTGCTCTGGTGTGTGATCGGGAAACGCCTGGCTGTCTTGCTTCCAACGGATTCTATCTCGCATTAGAAGGGAAGTTGAATTGACCGAATACGCCACCGCCTCCGCCTGGTGTCATAGGCCCCATACCCATGCCATTCGTATTGTGCGACTGGGCAGCAGGCGTACTGGCTAGCCCAACACTAGCGGTGCTCGGAGTACTGGGACCACCATTTGTATTACTACCATTCATTCCTCCAGGAGGAGTGTGGGCGGTATTTATTGGCTGTTGCAGTGGCATCTCCATGCCGCTGAACCCTAAACCCCAGATCTTTCCGATGTGGTCATCAGATATGTCTCCATTGTATATTTTCTCTCGTAACTGGAAAAATACTTTGCCGGTAAGTAGACTATCAGAACCAGCTTGATGAGCCGCTCCAAGACGCTTAATCTTGAGGGCCTCAGCAATGCTTTCTAAGCCTGACTTTTGTTCGAACTTTTGCAGTATTTCTGTCGTCGAGGGATCCGTCGGAGTTAAGATGCCGCTGTTGTGGAGCTTGACGGCGTACTTCATCAAGTGCTTGACATCATAGGTCTGAGGGAACCATTTCTTCATGACTTTATCGAATTCGCTTTCGTCGTTGGCGAGTTTCGTATCAGCAAGTAGTTTGGTCAAGTAACCAAAGTCATATCCACCGTGGAATGAAAGCCATTTGATATTGTCAAAACATACGAAGCCAGACACTATGAAGAGGGCAGCAAACTTCCTAGGGTCGATGCCGTCCCGGTCGAGAAGGTTGAAATCAATTCCGGCTTGTTGCAGTGACTCGATCGAGGCCTGGTTGTACATCTCGTCCTTCAGCGAAAACTTGAAGTTAAACTGCCATGCGAGGGGTAGTTGTGATTGCGCATGCCGCTTTGCATTAGGCTCGAGGTCTGAGAACGAGCTGTGTGCGCGTTCTGCGGGTGTTTCGCCTTTCTCGTTGAACAAGCTGATGCCTATCTGTATCACTTTGAGCATGTCGACATTGACGCGGAGGCACTGGTAGTGGTAGTCGCTT
Source organism: Xylaria arbuscula (assembly GCA_022385695.1). Classification (NCBI taxonomy): domain Eukaryota; kingdom Fungi; phylum Ascomycota; class Sordariomycetes; order Xylariales; family Xylariaceae; genus Xylaria; species Xylaria arbuscula. The sequence continues at coordinate 637,689 of MU279356.1, read as the reverse complement.
TTCCCCCGAAAATTGCCCATTGGCCGCCCAACAATGCCAGGAAATTCAGTATCCTTAAAAGCAATTTTGTTAGTAAGCCCAAGATGCACGAGATGCCGAGATTCAACCCTACCATAGCTATGTACGGGAAGTCTTCGGCCAACTCCATGAGCACAGCCATCTCTTCATCGAAATTGTGCTTCCATACTTCCCGTATCCGGCCCTTGCCTCCAGCTCCTGTCCGCGCCGCTCGTTCGCCTGGTTGACCATGAGACTGTTGGTGGGGATGTTGTTGCTGTTGCTGTTGTAAGGCAGCGGCGTGCTGGAAACCTGTCCTTGCAGCTTGGCTGGCGAAGCCTGTCTGGTCACCAACCTGGAAGCTGGAAGCAGCTCCCATGCCAGCACCTAGCCCAAGGCCATTCGTGGCAAATGGACTTATCTGCTGTGTTAAGAAGGGAGGGTTTGAGAGAGTATTCTGCTGGTGTGAAGCGTGCGTGGTGGCGGGATGTTGAGGAAATGGGTGCTGCTGGTATGGAGGAGCCATGGCGGGCGGGCCACCGCCAAAGCGCGAAGGAGGCGCCATTAGTGATGCCAGTGTGAATTGCTAGTCGACCTCACGGGGTGCCCCTTGATACTTGTATGAAGAAAGGGAGACGGGTGGTCGACATGGGAAGGGGGAGGCGGGGGGAGGGCAGACAAGCTCGTGAGCCGATCTGCAGGCGAGCAGGGCGTGGAGGCCAGGCTTGGCATGGAGTGCGCTGATGCGCCCGACTTCGTGCTAACGCTCGCAGGGACGGGGAGGCAAATGTTATCGACCGGCAGATGGAGAGATGGGTGAGAATGTATAAATCGGCGGTGCGAGGGAGCTGGTGGGGGGTTGTGTGGTTGGTGTCGATTCACAGAGTGAGGAGGGACTGTGGATTGTTGCAGTGATCCAGAGCTGCGAGGTCGAGAGGTTGAGGAGCTGGTACTGACGTGAGTCCAATCGCGATTTGGCACGACGGGCTTGCATGAATTGAACTTGGATGGAGCAATGCCCTTCCAGGCTGGGGTACCGGTGCTGACCGAGCTTCCCAGGCTGGTCCGTGCGGCGGTACAAAGTACCTGGAGAAAAGTAAATCCCCTAAAGTATGTCCCGCTTATGCGAACCATGTACCAATCAGCGTTCAATTGAGGCAGTACCTCTCGGTCGCTGACTGCATTAACGGGCAATTGAAGCTATCTATCATAACGTCGCGAGAGCTTGTCCACTGGGGAATTTCATTGAAGCTCTTGGACCCTATTGACGCCCGACGCACCTCAACACCATGTATCCCACACGGTACGAACATGCAATGTCACGCTTCACCTGGGCACCGCAATCTCTCTAACGCTGAACATGACGAACAGGATACTCCGAGCGCACCACGGTCCGAAGCCAAACATCACCGGCTTCAACCCTACCAAGTTTGCCCACGCTGCCGGCCAGCCGCGCTACGACCCCTGGGAGAGAGCGTTAGTCAGGCCCTTTCAAAAAGCACGAAATCCTGAAGTTACAGTCTGTTTTTACTGACAGCGAGGTGGATAACGAAAACAGAGAGGCGTGGCGATACACAGGCACCTTCTCACGATGGAACCGATTCAAGGGCGCTTTCCCCGGTCTGGGAATAGCCACCGTAGCGTTTGCCGTATACCTCGGCTACGAGCAGTTTTTCCTCAAGGATGAGCATCATGCTCACGGAGAGGAGGAGCATCATTAAGGTGGGAATAGACGGCCTGAAAGAACAAGAACAAGAACAGGAATAGGAACAGACACACTCTCCCCGAAACGAAATGAGGCAACAGGGCCAAATGAGACGAACCGACAGAGAGAACCTTGTATATACGTGTGTACGGACTGCTCGGGAGACGGCGCAGTGGAAGAAAGGCTGCGTGATTGCTTGCACGGAGACAGAGAGCACCAAACCCGACTCGACTTGCACGGTCGATGTCGCTGCCGTTTTTCTTACAAACACCTCCATTTATCCATGAAAGGGCCTCATAGTGGAAGCATTAGACGTGCATGGCGGTGAATAGACGCACTCTTCAAATCCAAAGCCGTCCCGTTATCTCTGTCGGTGAAAGTCAACAATAGTGACAACTCACCCCATCGACTGATGTTCTGAAAGTCATAAGGCTCGGGTTTCACAAGATATTAGACCCAATACTGACAGATAACAAGGTGAGATTAGCTCGAGTGTCACTCTCCGGCTTGTGTCATAAAACTGAGGGGCAGTGTATCACAAGATTCCTCATGGCCGGTTAGATGTTAATTACTCCCTCCTTTCTACAACATCAACAGCTCATCTACTGCTGCCGGAGGTAAGTGTTATGCGTGATTGCAACTACAGAATAGTAGAGGGTAGATATGATCGTCTCCTTGCGAGGCTTGATGGTTTCCCCTTGCATATTTCATTACATTGGTTCATTTTCATGTAATCCAATCACGTAATCCATCTAAACAAGATCCAGACAATGAAAAGATCTCAATCTTCGTTATGTGCATTGCTTGCTATCCAAGTCCCACCAATTTCCAATCCCCATCCCATCCTATCCATCCCATCATTTCCAGAATCATGATAATTCATGCCCAAGTCTAGAATGCAGAAACTCCAAGACCATGAGAGCAACGCTGTAACCTAACCCAATAACAACACAAATGCCACCTCATGACTAAACCAACAGCTAGAAAAAGGGGAAGGTCAGGTTGAACACCTATACTGGTGAATAGTGGTGGATGCGGGGTGGATAATGGTGGAATCAAATCTTGAACCCGTTGACCACATCCAAAGCCCCCTCGATAACAACATCAAGCTGCGCAACACGCTGTTTCAGCGCAATGTTCTCGTCCCGCAGCAAACTGACCGTGTCCCACGCAACACTCGCATCCTGACCTCTACAATTCCTGCACCCATCTACTCCCCCTCCATTCTCACCACCACCGGGTGAAATACCTTTCACCAAGCGCTGGAAGGTCGTAAGCTGTTGCGGTGTAGATTTTGACAGCTTCGCTGTCCCAGCCGCGGCTCTGGGATGTAGAAGCGCGCTAGGCGGCGGCATGTCGAGGACACTATCCGTCTCAGTAGAGGTAGCACACGTAGCCGTCGGGCTGCGGGAGCGGCTGAACAGACTCTCGCTTTCAACAGAGGCGGGAACGCTGTCGAAGCCGTCCGTGTCAATACTGAGGTCAGACTTGACAGTACTGTTACTAGCGCGCCAGCGCTTCCTATCATCTTCATCGACACATAAATCCTCCGCCGAAGTCTCTTCCCCTTCGCCCTCCACCTCCCCGGCCATCATCTCGCCGACGCGGCCGTGGCCGTGGTTGTAGTTGTACCGCGCCCGCTCCCTCCTCTCAGCCTGCAGCTCAGCAACGAGCCTCTGCATCTCCTTCTCCTGCTCCGCGGCCTTGGCCGCCATAGCCTCGAGCTGCGCCCGGAAGTTGCGCGTCCGCATCTCCATCTCCTCGGCCTCCTCGGCCTGCGCCTCGCGCTCGGCCTGCAGCTGCCGCAGCGCTGCCGTCTGCTGGCGGTACGCGTCCTGCATCCTATGCAGCAGGCCCGTGGCGTTGGCCTGCAGGTTCTTGTACGCCGCGGGGGAGAACGCAGAAGAGTCGCCGCCGTCTAGCGGGGACAGCGGTGTTGGTGGGTACAGAGCCGCCTCGATGTCCAGGTCGCATAGCTCATCGTCGGTCCGGGCGGTGGGAGCTTGCTGCGCTGGGCTCGTCATGCGCGATGTGAATGCCGAGACGGAAGACGCCAGGAATCCGAAGCGGGATTGTTGTGCGGTGCTCTTTGGCGTCGTGTCTACTGGTGTCCGCGGTTGGCGGGGGAAAGGCGATGCGTCGTGTTCAATACCTGGTGGTGTTGATGTGCCGCTGCGCCAACCCCCGTGACGACCTGGCGAGTTCCCACCCCGTCCATCGCCCGTTAACGGCATGCCTTGAGAGTATCTCTTGGTGTTGTTTTGTCCCTGCGGTGGAGGGAGTGAGGGGGCGTTGGGACGTCTGGCCGCGAAGCTTGGTGCAGATTGTTGCCGTTGGTGTTGTCTGTAAGTCGACGACGTACCGCTGTTGATTGAGTTTGTAACCGGGGAAACAATAGGCTTGGGCGATGGTTCGTCACATGGTTCAGAAGGCAGAGTCTGTGGCCCGTAGACTCCAGAGTGTCTTGTCTGCAAAACCCGGGTATTGTGTGGTTGTACCTCCGCTTCGAGCGCTGGTGGAGGAGCAGCGGTAGCCCCCCTTAGCATTGTTGATATTGCTGCTGGGCCCTAAGGGGAAGGTCTCGACAATGCCGGAAGGACGAAACAGCTCTTTCGAGTAGTGTACGCGAAAGAGGAGAGCGAGAAACCCTGGGCCGAATGCCCACTTGCTTCAAGGCAAAGTTCAGGGGTACTTCTTTAGGCGTTTCGGATGCTAATTAAAAAGGCCCTTGTAATCAGATCCGTGCTGAGTAAAGTAAAGCGTTCAAAGCTTGGTGTAGCGCAGTACAAGAGGGACAAAAGATGAGACGACACCAGAGCTGTCGGGGATGGCCTAGAAGGGTCGGTCGCAGCATCGAACGACGAGGAAAGAATTAAGAATTAAGGGTAGCTTTGTTTGTGCCGAGCATGGCCTGTACGTATTATGACATAAAATGGGTAAACAAGGTAAACAAAGCAGCGCACATACTAAATAATAGTCTACAAGTAAGCACCAGCGTCGGGTTGCCTAACGGACGAGGGCACGTCTCGCCTCCACTCAACGGGCGGGATGAGCGACAGGGCAGCAGGGAGGGTCTCACCACGATTTTCTTGGCTGGACTCGGGCTACCGTCGTGGATCCAGCTAGGGCAGGCGGAGATCCACTATATCCAGCCCACCATGTTGATCAAGGTGTGAGTGGTGATTCGCTGAAGATTTCTCGACTACTTAGTACTGTATTACTGTAGGTTACCTACAGTAAGTACTGTATGTACAAGTGAACAATACAATCCATGTGCCGGACAGCGATACTGTAGCAACAAGCTTTTAAGGTTGTTGTGTGGCAGCTGTCTTGTGCAGTAGTGTAGAATATGTCAAAACTCTGTTAGAAGGCAGATCATGATCGCGAGATGAAAAGCATTTCACAAAAAGCACTACGTCGTACAGTTACGTGTATAGTAGGCAGACGCTATTCAAGACAACGATGCATCAAGGCATAAATATGGGAATGCCGAAGATCGTCGCGACGCAAAACCAGGGAGTAGGCGAGTAGGTAAGCTATCCGATTAATCGAAACAGCCAGCAACCAGCTAATTAGACTAGCAAGGGAAAAAAACCTTATTGTCATTTTAGAATCCACCTGGCTCAGGTTTTTTTTCTTTCTCGATGATCGAAGACAAACCTTCGCCCAGCCTCTGCATTCCAACTAAGCCTTGTGGCTGGGCTAGATGGAGAGAGCAAACTGGGCGTGGAAATGGCTGGGCAGTCTGGGTCTCGGGGAGGGCTGTCGTCACCCCATCTCCACCTGGATAGTAACCTAAATGAAAGAAACCCAGGTTCATTTATTTTCGGGAAGCTAATTAAGCTACACGTCTTATATATAGACGTATATCAATACACTAGATCCCGGGACTCCGGATACCTTCAGCAAAAGCGGCTCAACTAGTAGCGTATGTTTCTCCCATAAGATGAATGCAAATCGCCTGGTACTGTCGAATACGAATTGCTCCTAGCAACGTGTTCATCGTTGACAGCCTGGACTACTATTAAGTGGGCAAGAGATGCAAAACATCACTGGTGCAGATAGGATAGTAAAGCAGCGCGTGGCGATGTCTCAAAGCATACCTAGGTAGTTTGTTTGCATGCTCACGGTATATAGCTGGCGTCGACATAGTGAAGTATTGGTTTAAAAACTTGATATTCATCAGGATATGCATGCACTATATGTGTATATATTTCGTATAGCTTCGTATTTGGAGTGCAGCATGATGCTCTATCTGACCTCCGTAGTAGATAACACAGTCAATGGGTCTTGAAGTGGTGGTGGCATGTGGTTCTTAGAACTCTATTTGCGGCAAGTCCGAAATTTTCTATTTCTTGTGAGACCTCAAAAAGATCATACTCACGTAGGTTTGCACTATTAGACAACGTTGGGAGGTTGGCCACCTATTGTCCTAAACATCGATATCCGCTTCATCCGAAGACTATTTTATGAACAGGCTGCATAGGGCTCTGCGTATATCATTCGCATTAAGTCTTGACCGGTGCCCACTTAGCCTGCCTTGTAGACGTGAACAGTGAAGCCTACTATGAGCTCCATTATGCCGACCGCAAAAAAATTCTATCCACCAACATCTTAATAGAAACTCTCGACCATGGTATCTTTTAGGTTGGTATTGATGTTGCTCGGTGCCGCACCCTCACCCAGGCGGAAGACGCTCTCGATAACACTGAGCTCGGTCGCTGTTGTATCGAGACCCGTAACTGCCATCCAATCATTGACTACCATGCCGGCACCCACCACGTTGCTTCCACGGTTCACACTACCGGCGACGAGGGGTACTTGCAGTAGCGATGACAGCTCATCTTGGTCCTGTGTGCTGGTCTTAGGATGGACGAGGCCTCCACGATTACTCAGAGACATATAGCTGCCGACGAGCACGTTGTCGGCAACAGTCTGGCGGTAAACTTCGACACCTAGCACATCGGCAACGATCTCTTCTGTCTCGCGCTCAAGGTCTGGATGGACTAGCGCGATATGGTCGTTTGCTACGATCACATTTCCTAATGCCGATAGCCTTTCCTCGATTCGCTGAATCCGTATCTCATCCGGTAAGGAATTGCGCAGATGTTGTAGTTCTTGATCTGTTGTTGATGTGGGTACGAGAAGGCCTTTGCGGTTACTGCGCAATGCCAGAAGCATAATAGTCAGTTGGCTATTTCGATAATGGAAATGTTCGCGGCGCCGTTGCGAAAAGGTTCAACGGGGCGTTGTCCAGAACACAAGCGCTAGGGACCGGATTACTCACCCAGTTGTTAACCGCCCGATGATGCGCGTTCCTGCGATTGTGGTTCGGCAGATAGGAATGACATCTTGTAACTCAGCCTCGAAAACACTAGTTGAGCAGAGAGAGTTAGTCTTGTGCGTAAGTATGCATGTATCCTGAATGCCTTGTTGCGCGATCGTCCTCCTCTCCAGCTTTTGCGGTCGCGTGCCCGCTTCTGCACTTCTGCACTTCTGCACCTCGGCATTCCAATTGTCTTCGAGTAGCAAAACGTACCTGTAGAAGTTCTCACTTGCGCCGACAGCAGTGAGGGCGTATGAGTTGGTGAGTGTAGCGAAGACACCGACCCTGTGCAGATGAAAATCGCATGGTCAGCATCGCGGGGTTCTCTCTTCTGCTCTTGGCAAATCTCATTCGATAGCTGTGGCGGGGTACTCACTCGTTGGAGTTTTCGAACTGTGCACGCACCGCCATGATGCTGTTTGGAGTCTGAATACCGGGTGCAGAGAGAGGTAGAATGGTGAACGAGATGTTCGTAACCGAGATGGCTATCGAAGAATCGCGGGTGTTGTGTGTTCGTGCTGTGTTCGCTGCTGAATCGACTTGCTGATGAGCTCGACTTGGACTGAAAGAGTGGAGGGAAGTGGGATTATTGTACCTGGTGCCGTAGTCTGGCCGGGTGGATACAGAGTCCCTAGGTGCACTACCCAGTACTGCCCAGCCAGGTTAGACTCTGGCTTTTACCGCTTTCGTAGCTCGCGGCAATTCTACTCCCTAGCCTAAAAGAGTCACAGCTCTGTCACAGCCACCCGGCAACTCTAGTGATGGAAAATGATTCATAATGAGAAGTTCGAGCTACCGGTACCATATTTGTGTGGCAAAGCAAGACGAACCTTGGAACTGAGTCACCGGAAAGAGCTACCTAATACAGCTAATTAGTGCATACCTCCAGGAGGTAGATTATAATAGCATTGCACCTAAGACTGCCCAGGTGAGTGACACACCACCAAGGAGTCATCGTGGTCTGCCATGCTGCGTTTCGACAACTGCTTTTGAATTGCATCTAAAGCTTTAGCTTGGCCAGTGTGCCTTATCACTTTTGTTTCAGCCTTACTATACCTCAGACCCTGCTTAGCAGGCTTTTTAGTATTAAATTTACCTATTCATTTTATAAGCTATGATGATTATTATTGAATCACACTTCGTCGAGGTATTCTTGGTCGATCTTATAAAGTATTTTGTTCCTTTGAATAGTCACGTGACGTTGTCCAGGGTCGAAGAGTGCCGTATTGGAATGTTGGTTTGTGGTACATTGTCTGATGTAGAAGAGGCAAGGCGTCTGGGATACTTAAAGCGGGTCCCCTAATTTCAATAATCAAGGCTATTTTTAAAATAGTTTTGGAAAAGAAGCCTGTCGCATTACACGTATGGGTGTTAACAACCGGCTGCCATGTTCAACCACGATTGCTGATGGTTAAACCTAGCCAGTTTGAGGACCGATTCCCTCAGCACATAGTATGTATGAGGGGAAGACAGGCGCATCGTGCACCATCTAAACCAATTAAGATGATGGAATTTTTGTTTTGATTCGCCATTCAATAACTATAACTATTATGCCTTCTAATTGGAATGCTTTTCTTGCCAAATCCAGACTCCCAGCTCTGTCTATCCTAAACCTACCAGGTTCGCCTCATCAACGCCTCACCAAACCAATGTCAAATATATACATAATGGTGATAAGCTGATTTATTTTCTAAGCAGAGCTATGTGGGCAAACAGCCTTCTCGTCGTAAGGCTTGGTATCATCGTAGCTCAACTAGTGGGAAATATCTAGGCCCGGCATACCCCTTGGCAACAATCGCCTGAATGTCAATATTGGGGTGTGTACCACGGCGTGGATTCCACATCTTCAACAATATAAACCTTCCCGATATGGGAGGGTCGAAGCGGATCGTACACTTGCTCTTGTGCGGCTCAATGTAAAAACGTGCATTAGGAGTCATGAGTTCACCACCAACCGCACGGACTGCCTCCTGCGTGGCGGCCTGTACTGCTTCTGCCGCTTCTGCCAACGTCGTGCTAGATCGATTCCGTCGCCGTCTTGACCTGTATTCTGCTTCCATGATCGATAATTCGTCTCGCTCTTCATCATCACTACTATCGCTCTCAAACGGTAGTGACCCAATTCGATTAGGTGTCCGCCCACTGAGTCTTACATTGATATCATCTGCCTCGTCATCACTAGATTCAGTTGTAACTTGGAAAGGTGGTGGGGAGACGTTGAACTCGGACGGTATCTGGGCAACAGCCGCGTCGTTATCCTCATCGTCTAGCCCTATATTGTACAGTCTCCTCGCTCGCACCTGCGCGCGGGTCATTGTAGTTCCATCCTCATTGTGCCTTATGGAAACGATGGGGTTCAAAGGCTGCATCTCTCGCTCACCGCGCCGAGAAGAGCTTCTGACCGGTGAGTATTGGATCTGATATTGAGCTGTCCTATGTAAGAGGTGGTCAGAAGTCATAGAGACGAATACCATTCCCGCTTGAACTCTGGACGTGTACATATTAGCATGAGAGGCGAAGAAGCGGCTAAGGCGAACTTACGGAGAAGTAAAGTTCGACCTAGGAGCCTTAATCACCAGCTCTTTTAGCGTGAATACCGTGGCGCCCTGGTGCCTCAATACAATGTTACACCTCGGCCCTTCAGTACAGTAGACAGTGTGGTCGTTTTTCAAAATATTTTCAGCTGCATATTTGGTTGTGTCTTCTGAATAGATTCCCCCGTCACAGCTAACTAATTCCATTGTCAGCTGACCGGGTTGAACCTGACCGTACTTCCCGTACTGGAAGCCCCGAAAGTTAGACGATAGCCGGTCCGAATCCAGTTTACGCCTTTTTCGTCGATTCTCTTCAGGCGGGTCGTGTTGTTGAGAGGTAAGTGAAGAGAAAAGATTGGGAAGTGTAGGTGAAGTAGGGTGCGCGTAATCCAGTAGCGCTCGTAGCTGGGAAACCCCGTCATCTCGGTAACGTTGAGAATGATCTTCCGCCAATCCTTCCAATCCAGAATTCCAGAGGCTGGTGGCTCTTCTCTCAAATTCATGGAGATTTGTCGAGTCTAGAATTCCCCAATGGTCTACGTCGTCGAACGCTTCATCCTCCTCTTCGTCATCCTCATCGGCCCAAGGCACCACTAACTCGTAATATCTACTCGAAAACATATCGGACGGTCGCGTTCGAACTGACGTACTAGTATTATTTGAGTTGGGCGTGGCGGATGGTCGTCGGGTGCTCAGCGATCGCAGTGGTGGGAGAATCGGAGCTGACGGGGGCAGGTTTTCCCTTGGCGAGCCGATCGAAGATCGCAAGTGTCTCGACGGCGAACCTCGCGCCTCTGGGTTGTCGTCGGCAGACATGGTGTTATAGCAAGAAGCTTTCCTAAACGGGAGGGGGGGAGGGATGGTTTTTCTACGGTGTGGTCCAAATATCCGAAAAGACTACTGATGCCGCCCGCGTTCTTATCAAATAAAAAGTAGACAATCCCGCCGGCTGCTCGGTAGATGGTCGAGGGCAAATGGGTCCTCGGAGCGATTACCGGACTTCTCAACAATCAATACTGGGGAATCCAGCGTAGCCCAATATCCACGTCAGCCCAGGGCAATCTCACCATGGAGGAACAAAGAGCGGCGGCCTTTGTTGAGAGCACCTGACAGGCACCAGCACACCATATGGGTGAGTGAAATTGTTTGAAAAACGATTCAAAGGCAACAATACTCTGGTACCAAGGCCAAGGGAAAGTATATGTAGTTTGAGCGAAGCGGGTGATGCAAGATTTACGAATACTTATAGCAGGAGAGAACGATTTGTATATGACCATCGGCGGGCGAAGAGTACAATGCAGTATATAGACAGACGGTGACGCGATGTTGTGAAGTGCTTGGAACCGAGTGAGATTTGGTCTGTTCTCTGATGGAAGAGGAGGTAGGTAAATGGCGAATATGGAAGATGGTAGGAGGTGGGTAGAGAACAGCACACAAGGAATGTTGTATTGACTTTCCAAGTGTAAGATGAGGGACCAATAATAGGTGGGGTGGCTTGGGGACCAGCAGAGGGAGAGAGAGAATTGTTATCACGTTACACGATATACGCTTGACAATGCCCTAAGCTAGCACACTAGAATCGACATTACAGGCTATGACGACGCTGAGTTGCAAGGGTCCTCTGAGGTACCACTTAAACAGTGCTCCAATAAATCAAGAGATACATGCGGTACATACATGTAGGAGCTGGAGTGGGGAGGAACCTACCTAAGTACTTCTGGTACTTCTGGTATCTATTGATGTACCTAGTTAGGTGCCCCTGCACAGACGCATAAATCGAGCATGCTTATACTGTAATTCTGTGAAAGGCCTTACTTATACATGTAGAAGCACAGCAAGCACCAAGGTGGAATTAATTACCCACATAATGTACCTACGGTATATGTAGGTAGGCAAGGGATTCTAACTTGAAACCTCGGGCCAATACTGCACTAGAAAGTTGTATCTATGACCGGTGTATCGGGAATATGTTTAGATACGTGATGTTGGCGAATAGAAATATAGAAGTCACTGCATGTACGCAGATAGGATAGAGTCCTTCTAGAAGTACCTCTACTTGACTTCGTAGCTGCAGTCATCATTGGAAGGTACTACCTACCTACATCCTTCTCGCTGATTAGGTACGTACCTCGGGTGTTTGAAGTAAGGCAGCCAAAGCCTTAGTTTAGCGACACCAGGTGCTGTACATAATTGGTGGTCTGCCTCACGCCTCGCGCTACCAACGTGCACCAAAGCTACCTACATGTAGCTAGGCAGGCAAGGGAAAGACAAGGCTCCAGCTCTCACACCCGTCATCTCATCTCATCCCCAATCCGCAGCAAGCATCAACACCTCGAGGCCCCCAACCGTGGATCTCCATCACAAACGCAGGGGCAAACACTAGGAACTGCAGCCTTGGCCTATGGTGTGCGAGTCCATAGGTCGAACAACTAACGAACCCGAACACACACTCTATCCCTTGCCTTCGCTGGAGGTGATAAGAGCTCTCTCTGTCCGTCGTAGCTCCAGTCGCTCACTGATCTCATCCATCCCGCGACAGCGAGTGAGCGCACGTTTGCCTCGCCCCCATCTTCTCACACAAAACTCGGTCGCGCTTGTTGTCATTCATCTGCGTTAAATCGACGAATGCCCTATTGTCCCAATCTCAACTGCTTGTCTTTGCCAAGCGCTTTGTTCTCCTCGCGGTCCAATCTTGGTCTCAGTCTTTGTCTTCTGAGTATTCTATTCGGAGATGGCGGAGACTCGTGATGCCGCCGCAGCCTCGGTGACCTCTGCTACATCAGTCAACGAGCAGCAGCCTCTACAAGCGCAAACCCAGCCGAACCAGCCCGCCGTGTCTTCACAACCAGCTGCTCCAAATGCAAGTGAGAGCACGTCTGGACCTATTCATGATGCTCAATCCACCATACCCTTCCCCAACCAAGGCGGCAACTTCATCCCACAAAATCAAGATGGCACATTCGTCGCCATAGATCACACTGTCAATGGCAATGGCGTCCTTCCGATGGGTCTGATGATACCCGTCCACCCTGCCAACCCATCATTACCAGACCTAAGCGCCTCGCATGTGCCACATCCTACAAATGGTCACGCAATGAGTGCAGGTACAGTATTGTATACATTTTCTCTCAACCAACTCTGCTAACTCACCTTTCAGATGAGATTGCACTTTACGACCGACAGATTCGGCTTTGGGGTATGCAAGCACAGCAGAAAATACAGGCAGCGAACATCCTTCTCATTTCTATGAAGGCTCTGGCCAACGAGGTTGCCAAGAATCTGGTCCTCGCTGGTATCGGGTCTCTCACCATTGTCGATGATCAAATAGTCACAGAAGCCGACCTAGGAGCTCAATTCTTCCTGTCCCAGGAGAATGTCGGGCAAAATCGCGCCGAAGCTGCTGCAATCCAGGTCCAAAAGCTGAATCCCCGTGTCAACGTCTTTCCCGACTCCGGTAGTATTATGACAAAAGGAGCGTCATACTTCGCTGCCTTTGATGTTGTAATTGCCACTGATTTGAATCCCACTTTGCTTGCATTCATAAACACTGCCACTCGGTTACACAACCGTCAGTTCTATGCTGCCGGTGTCCATGGCCTTTACGGCTACGTATTTTGCGACTTGATAGAACACGACTATGTCCTAAAGCGTGACAAAGGGAACATAGACACAGCTGTTGGACCTGAGTCCCGTTTTCGAAGTGTAATCGATGTAAAAATACAGAAAGAAAGCACGAAGACCGTTGAGATGGTCACAAAAAGAGACTTCTATTCGACGTGGGACCTTGTCTCGGAGACAAGCCTGCTTCCGATAGAGTACACCAAATCGAAACGTCGCCTCAAGGCCGTTACGCCCGCGCTCTCCTGCCTACGCGCCTTGTGGGGATTCCAGACACTACATAACAGGGAACCTGCACATAACAAGCAAGACCTGGAGTTGTTTACCAGATCAGCTACACATAACCATACCCTCCTCTCATTACCGCCGGAGACCCTCCGCTCCGAATTTCTCCGAAGCTTTCTGCAGAACATCAATAGTGAAATAGTGCCAGTGACTGCCATCCTAGGGGGTCAGCTAGCCCAAGATGTTATTAATGTTTTGGGTCAAAACCAGCAGCCAGTACAGAATATGGTCATCTTCGACGGCAACAAAATGGAAGCAAGCATGTACCCCTTACATCCCGAGGGCAACCTCGGCCGCTCTCAGCTTGACTTCGGTAACTCTCTCCCTATGGGACAAATGGACATGGCACCGGGCCCGGTAGACATGTTCCAGATGATGCCCGTAGAATTAGCAGGTTCTACGATCCCACCAAGCGCTATTAGCGATGAGTACATGAACCCACCAGTGCCCGTTGATAATGAAAATGGAGTTGGTTCATAAATAGACGAAGAAGGATATTAACGTTTCTAGCACGAGCTTGGAAAAGCACCATCTTCTTACAAGGAACCCTCAGGATGTCGTCAACTAAAAAGAAAACAATATGCACACGCATAGAAACACATGGTACTCCCCGTGTGTCCCTATTTCACTTGTCTCTAGATCTGGCATGCTAGAGAGGGATTAATCATTTCTGAATTGTCAGCCAGCTATTCAGCGTAATGAAGCAAAAATACCCTTACTCTGTTCCTGGGAAGCGTACGCACGCGATCCCATATTTTCGAATTCAAAAATTGGCGGCGTGAAAATGGAGTTCGGTCCTTCCCCCTTTTGCTTTCACCTTTGCCTTCAGTAGCCATGTTCCTTCGTCTGCATAAATCCGGCGCCCACTCATTACTTCAGACAGCAGCCTGACGTCCTGGTTAAGCAAGTCAATGCCCGGAGGAAGAAAAAAAAGGGGGCTTGGATTTGTGTAGTTAAGGATTCACTCTATGCCGCCTCGGTCTCCTTTTCCCTCTCATTCTGGATCCTTCCGCACCTGGGCCCCTAGGACGAGAGAAGGTGTGAGATCCGGCGGACATTGAAGGATAGGCAGAAGATGACCTACTTCGTGTACATTAGTATCTTGGTAATATACCAAAAGTAATAGGTGGATATGCATGGTGTATATCCCAATGCGTTTACTAATTGACAAAAACTTCGTTCATAGTTCCTTTTATGACCCCGGAGTTTAACTTAACTGCAAACAAAATCTGGTACGGGGCATACCTTTTTTTTTTAATATATCATCCCTGTCGAGTGGGCGTTGGTGCATATTATTGTTGCCAATAAGGTAGGTAGCAGAAAACAGCGTCGCTTTGTGGCACTTCCTTCCAATGCCAGGTAGGTAGATGATGCCCAACACTCACAAGGTTCGGGAAGAACGGAGCTTAATCCAAGACGCATTAAACACCTATCGTAAGATCTCCTACACAGCCCTGTATAATATCAGTACTTAACTAGAGTAAAAACGACAAGTTCTATAGTCCTTCTATGTGAGAACAGTCGTGACTGAGATCAGATTCGAGCTATTGAAAAATTCCCAAGTCGCCTCCAAGACAAAGAGTGTTCTTGATAGAGGGGGGGACTACTACACAACTTCTCTTCTATAACACTAAAAATCTAAGCGCACACAGCTCAGACATATTCGAAATCGTTCCACCTGCCTCTTTGACTTCTCGTTATTTAGACTACATGACTATTTTCTGTTTGTGTGGTTTAAGTTATATACTAGGCAGATCCCGACTAGCTTTCGAAGCGCTACTACGTTAAATCGGCTACGTGAGGCTTACGTTTGATAGAAGTTTAGCTTCGGTACGAAAGCTAGTCCGAATAGGCCTATATCCCCTAATATAAGTGATATCCGAACCAAGTTATATCTGAATCCGAGTGTGTGTGCCCTAGTTGGTCAAGTAGGAAAGATATGCGATACCCAACTAGTAATAGGGTACGAAACAAGTGAAGATGACCTGCTTAGACAATTCACAGCAAGCAGGTCTGGATGTCACTGGATTATATCAAGTCATCAAAGACAACAAGACCAAAAATACACGTTACAAAGGCGAAGAGAGCTTGATTATATCTCCACTAGTTCAAGATTATAGTCCAGTCGAGAACGATTCATTATTGACCACATACGCAGCGACCCCACTGCCACCGCGAGGCTCGATCAATCGATTGGTATCAGTCCGCTACCCCTGCGTCCTCCGTCCTCGCACGTTCAACGCCGTCTTCTCACCCACTCACTCGTCAGTCCGACGTCGAAGGCAATCTGCCATGATGTCAATGGTCAAGGCGGGCAGGAAGAGGAAGGCTGATGAGAAAAACATCCAAGTACTTTCTCCCTATGCCAGCTGTCTCGATTGGGCAACTGAGATAATAGTGTAAAAAAGAAAAGAAAAGAAAAACTCCTCCTCAAAAGAAATAAATATGTAGGCTGTGATACTATGTCTGAACGCCAACGCCGTAGATGCATGCATGCAAAATAATTTTCCGGTTCCTTTTTATGTATGTCCTGGGCCTGTTTCGTTTGTTGGCTTTCTTTCTTTCTTTTTTTATAGAAAAAAAAGCTACCAACTTGGCCAGGCTCCCATGCAGCGCTATGCAAATCGTAACAGAGCGAAATGAGAGTTGTTGGGGGGGGATGGTAATTAGAAGAGGGTACGTGTAAACAAGCTGTAGATGAAATATAGAGTTGCGGATAGATAAAAATCTATTTTTATGACTGTCGTGACGGAATTTTAGACAGGGGTAGCATGGCTATCCGATGGTCTTTTCGGAGGGATTCCACTTGTTGATGAACGTGGTGATACTGTGAATAGACGTCAATCTACCGCTTCATGTTACCCATGCATTTTGAGAACTTACCTCGGCGAATCCTTCTCCTCGGTGTCTTCCTTTTTGAGGCCCTTGCGCCCTTTGGAGACATTATTAACATTCCAGCCTCGAATGGTCGTGGGTCCAGTTCGTGGCGGAGGCTCGTTCGCTCTGTAATCCTTTATGGCTTCCTTATGGTCATAGTGTGCAAGACGAAGTTCTGCACCACCATTCGCCGGCCATGGTCGGTTATGGGGGATGGGAGCTGCTGCAATCTTGCGGTATTTTGCGTTGTTAGCGCTATTACTACCTGATGAGATTGACGCCCTATGTCGACTACCAGGTGGTCCGGTAGGTGACTGTAGTCCCATAGATGAGCCTGGAGGAGATACAGATGACCCGTGCGGCATGTGCATGGGCATGGCTGCAATCTGGGCATGGGTTGGCATTGTTGGGGATGGAGGTTGGTACGATGGTCTATGTGAAGGGGCTAAATGAGGCGGGGGCTGAGATGAAGTCATATTCCCACCAGAGACTCCGAAGGGCATTCCCATATGGGGTTGTTCAAATAGAGTATATCCTTGATGATACGGTCGAGAAGGAGCTGGAGGAAAGAAATTCCCGGAATTGGACTGTATCATGCCAAGAGGGGTACCATACTCTGGAGTCTGCTGAATAAGAGCTGGAGGTGGTGGATGGGTTGAGTCTACAGCCTTCTCTCGTCGTGAAGGGCGAAGGGGGGGAAGCACTGGACTTCCCTTTCCACTTCCCTGGTTTGTGAACGGATTCCTGCTGATGGATGGTGGCTCTACTCCTTGGGACGGCGCCGGTGCAATGTGAGCAAGCATAGGTGGCGGGTTCAGGGCTGTTTGCAGAAATGCATTCGACGGCGGGGGGGCAGGATTTGACGGGCCGAGAAGGCGCGGGTCAATCATCGGGTCAATCATCGAGTCACCCATCGAGGGTGTATATAGTTGGTGTTCTACCTGATGACCCAGGTCATGATAAGAGCGATGATCGAAAACATCCTCAGGACGGTATTCAAACTGTATGTGGGGAGAGTGCTCCGACTGATAGTCTGGACGATATTCAACTTGAGGTTCAAGACGATGGCCGAGTATCGGATCAAACTGGGCATCGCGCTGTAGAGAGACTTGTTCTGAGATGTCGGCAAGAAAAGAGAGGCCGAATGTATCTATCTCCATTTGCGGCATAGGAGGCGGGGGTGATGGCTCTGTATTGGTGAAGACGTCTCGAACAGCGTCGTAGGGCCGGGACAATCTCTGATTGGATGTAGGATGATTCGGTCGGTCGAACTCGAGGAAGGACGCGGCATTTAGGATCCGGTTCGCATTCTCCTTGGCGACGGACTCGTCGATCGCTCCATCTTGAGAGTCAAACACCTGATCTGCGGGATACTCGTCTTCGTCCTCGCTCCTAGCATTGGCTTCTGCCAGGCTTTGGCGTTGCCGTTCGCGCTCCCGTATCTCCTCAGTCGTGATCTCGTCCGATTCAATACCGGCATCTTCGCAGAATTGTGCAAGGAGGAGAGATACCTTATCCTTTGTAGCATCTTCACGTAGAGTAGCATCCATATTATAACCCCTCACCGACCGCGACGCATGTAAAGTCGCACCATTAGGGGTGATTAACACGATCGGGTTTGACCCGGAGACGGGATGTGGAGGGGATTCTGGCTCGTTGCGAGAATCCGGTAGAAACAAGCCATATTTGGGGTGAACATTATGTTTTTGAACAAGCGTGGAATCCAATGCGTCATCCTCATATTCAATGCAATCGTACGTCACTATCGTGCGATCTATATGAAGATTTCTGGAGTTGGGATTGTCGAGGAACCTGCCCCTCGTTCCACGAGTAGCCTTCTTGCTCGAATCGTTGGTAGAGTCCCGGAAGCCAATTTCGTCGTCGCCAAAAGTAAAGGGAGGCGGCAGGATGAGGCGGTTGTTAGCTCTGGGTCCTCTTCTTGCGACTGTGCGGACGCCCCATTTATCAGGCTCCGATGCGCCGTTGGGAAGATCAGGGAGATCTCTTCTTCCCCGGAATACTTCGACTTTTGGATCTGATTCAGGAGAGGGTGAGGCTGCATTTGACTCAGGTTCTCCGTCCAGTTCCGTCTCAGCAGAAAGGAGTCCCTTAATATGTCGTGGCTGCGGGGTGGCCACCTCATCTCCATTGTCGGGCTTAATGGATCCAGAAAGAGCTCCGAGCTTCTTGGAGTCGGGTTGATCATCCAGTTGATCTTCAGCCTTCCGCTTGACAGGAGGCTTGCCCTTGGTGACTTGGGGTTTGGCTACCGCCGCCACCTTCTTGTTCTCTTCCAACAGATGTGGGTACGGCACTTTGACGCCGTTACGAAATACAACCCAAGTGCCTTGTTCAGCAGCCACATGATCAGGTTGCTCTACGAAGGCATAGGTAGTATCAGGCAACTGCAGATGTGGGTTAGCCAGCCAGGAAGACAAGACAAGTGGGGGATGCTTTGACCAGTCCGCAAGCGTTGGGATGATTCAACATTGTGTGGAATAGGGAGCGTAACTTACATGTACATCGACACCTTCAAATCTTATTTCAGATAGTTGACCAGCACGCTTGAGAGATGCATCGTAGAATTCATCGGCCGCGTGTTGGTAGCCATCCTGTGCATGGGAGTAAGTAGTGCAACTTTGTTTCGAGTGTTGGGTCACACATCCGAGCAGGCGACAGGGTCAAGAAGAAGATGGTAGGGCACGAGCATGAGCATGGGGCATGGAGAGCTTACGTGGAATTTCTTCTCGGTGACAGCAGTGTTGAGCTGATACTCGCGAGTGGCAATGGCGGCTCTAGTGTTGAACTCGTGGTCGGCAGAGCGCATGACGTCGCCGAGGCGTTCGTCGAGTTCCCGTTGCACGCCTTGATACAGGGGAGTCACCTTATGGGCTGTGGGGTCTTCAATAAGTGTTTTCACCGTCATGTCAGCGAGATCCTCCAGCACGGGCTTGATGGCACTGGCGACCTCGGAATACAGCTCGCGCAGGACCTTTTGACGATCGTAGGCGGCCTGGATCCGAGGATCCTCGTAAGTCTTATTCCGGCCACGACCCTTGGGCCGACCGCCGCCTCTTTTGGGGGCGGCGGCATTCTTGCGGGCATTTTTCTTGTAGGCACCTCGCCCCGTGGCCTTCTTGAAATTGCCGACCTTGCCTTTGGCTGGACTGGGCGCCGGAGAACCGGCAATGTGCACGCCATCCATACTGGGCAGTCATGCAAGGGGGAGAGGGAGAGAATGAGTTGTTGTTGATTTTGGTGGTTGTTATTGTGTGAAAGAAGACGGAGAGATAGAGAGATACAGGTAGGATGTAGAGAAAGATGCAGGGGCTTGATCTAAAGAGGGATAGGCACTAGAGAAGACCAAAACCGAAGCAGATGGGGATCTGGTAATCTGGTAACCTTGGGTGAATTACTGCTGGTGGGCGATGGCGATGGGAGGGAAAAGGTGAGGCAGACACAATGTAAGGGCCGTCAGTCAGTAAAGTTGAAGGACTGGCCTTGGTTGCTTGCTTTGGTTGCTTGCTTAAGCTAGCGAATGAGAAGATGCGAAGAGTTTTAGGATCGAAGCGCAATGCAAGCTCCCAAACCAACACGGCGCGCCTCTTTGGCCTGCGAAGAAAGCAAAGAGATAGGCGGGCTAGAAGAAGCCGGAGCCTGGGAAAAAGCAGATGTGAGACGCGAGATACGTTTGTTTGAAGACAGCCGGTATTGTGAAAACGACCGTCGATATCACCATGAGATTTTCTTCGACCTGACTGAGCAGCAGCAGCAGCAGCAGCAACGCCAGCTAGCCTACCTGAGCAGCCGTAGTACCTAAGCAACAACTCAATTAGACCAGTAACGCATTCTGCAGCCCGGTGCAGGTCCCCTTCCTGATTCGGACAAGCCTTTCTTTCTGGCCCCTACAATGGACCTAGAATAGCGTCCCCCCCTGCTCTGATTGGCTCGGGAAAACCGATAATCCGCTAAACGCTTCCGGGCTCACACCGTTCAGTCCGGCCACCAGTGTGCTTGATAGGTGTTGTATTAGTGCTCCGTCGGCATGTTGATAGGTACTACCTGGCTTGGTAGCCTTGATACTTTAAACAGCTGTATTGATGTTGGACCCAGGCTTTGATGTCTGTAACACAGGCGATCGGTTATGAAAGTTTCAGAATATCACCATCACCCGTACGCCCCCTCTTTGCTCTTGCGTAAGTAGCACTACAGTAAATGCCCAGTGAATGTCCAAGGCGTCGTCGAATGCTCCCCTTTTGATATATGGTGTGTTATATACTTAGGGAGTATAGGTGGCCAATGTAATTACGGTACCTAAGTCTGCATTTCAAGAGTGGGAAAGTCATAGACAGATGCGGAAGATGCACCTAACTATGGTGAATCTCATGCTATCTGCCAGTAGACATGAGATACACACTAGCCCCCTGTATCTACATCTACAACCGGCGTTGATGGCGGCTTGTCGATCTATCGCAGGAGGGCGCATCTCAAGGGATGCAATATCTGCTGCTGTGGCACATACACGAATCGAGGTACCCGGGCAAGGAACTATGTAAGATATGTACATAGTAGGCACTTCTGATGTAGTACCTGCATGATCACGCGGATATTAAAACTACAAGGTATGGCCTACATAGATTACAGAGGCTCATTTCCACGTTGTACGTTGTTCAAGTACAATTGGCACTCGAGACAAACGGAGTTGATTACAGGAACCTGCTGCACAGGTGTGGAAGGGAGGTCACGCAGGTAGGGTACGTGGCCAGTCTTGAGGAACACACGCTTTCATTCTTCTACTACACAGAATCGGGATATATTTATAGTAAAAAAGAGCGCGAGAGAGGGATGTGTCGCGATCATACCGCCATAGGCAACCATTATGTAGTGTAAATCCGCGATCATCTCACTCAGTCTTCGCTGACACACTCCTTCTACAAGGTTCTATGACCACGGCTGAGGAAGTACTTACGTGCGTTCTCAAGCCAAACGTACTGTTTGATCGTAGTATCAAACGGAATACCAATACCCTGTGCTTTTAAGCATTATGAAAATTCCGCTTTTCTTTTCATTTTATGCTGTCTTCGCCTCTGGATAGGATGCGACACACTACTTCTCGTCAGTCTAACGGCAGGACGTGAAATTAGCCACTGTTTGTCCTGCGACAATTTGTTGATTACTTCTCGAAGAAAGTTTGCGTGTTTGATAGCAGTAAGCCTGCAGCTTCTTACTTCCCCATTCATCTCGAAGTTCGGCACCTAACCTGATATAGTAAATATAAGGCACGCTATACTCAAGGGTAGTTCCCTTTTCGGGCTAGTAGATAGCCATCTGTGGCTACCCGCCCGCATAAGCATAAGCGCAGAACCGCAGAACCGCAGAACCCGTCCGCGTCTCCGCGTCTCCCGTCTCCGCGTCCCTGCTAGCGAGCGAGCCACTAGAAAGTTTTGAAAGTTTCCTTTTTGAGCAATCCACTGTCGACGAAACGGGGCAACGTCAGAGACAATCACCAGGGTTGACGCCCCGACCTGCGCTTCAAGCTGTAACCCAACCAGCACCAGCCAGAAGGAACACGACTCGACTTGCCTCCCGGCGATACGAATTGGATTTTACAGCCGATCTGGCTGTCACTTGCCGAGGCGCCCATAGTGTAGGAGAACTGCCAAGCACAGCCATGAGCTGGTGAACCCCTCCGACTGCGACGGCGATCATGGGGAAGAAGCGGAAACTGGCGCCAGGTGGCGCGCGTCCTGGCAGTAATAAGCTCGCAAAACGCCTCCCTGCCAGCGGCAATGGCAACGGCAACGCAAAGAAGCCCAAGGCACCGGGCGCAAAACCGCAACAGAAACAACACCCCAGCAACGGTGCCCCTCCACAGCAGCAGCAACGCCACGCCGAGCCCACGATCCCCTTCTCCCCCGAAGACAAGATTCTGCTGGTCGGCGACGGCGACCTCAGTTTCGCGGCGTCACTGGTCGAACACCACTACTGCGCAGACGTCACCGCGACGGTATTCGAGAAGAATCACGACGAGCTGCTGGAGAAATACCCCCACGCCTCGGACAACATCGCCAAGGTCGAGGCGGAGGATGGATGCCGGGTCTTGTTCGGTGTCGATGCGACCAAGATGGCGCCCTTCACCAACAAGCCCGCACGCGGCAAGACATCCTCGGGACCAGAGGGCTCAAGTAACCACTCCACGGCCACTGCCAGCGGCGTCATGGATCGCATCATGTTCAACTTCCCGCACGTCGGCGGCAAAAGCACGGACGTGAACCGACAGGTGCGGTATAACCAGGAGCTGTTGGTGTCTTTCTTCCAGCGCGCGATCCCGTCGCTAGCCCCGGGAGGATCCATCATTGTCACATTGTTCGAGGGCGAGCCGTACACGCTGTGGAATATCCGAGACCTTGCGAGGCATAGCGGTCTACAGGTCGAGCGGAGCTTCCGATTCCAGGCGAGTGCGTACCCGGGTTATCACCATGCGCGAACACTTGGTGTGGTTCGGAACCGCTCTGGCGATGTTGGTGGTGGATGGAAGGGAGAGGATAGGGCCGCGCGGAGCTATATATTCGTCAAGAAGGATGCCGAGGCCCAGGCATCTGGGGTGCCGCAAGGTACTAAAAGATCTAGGAAGGACGATGATTCCTCTGATGATGAGTAATCGTTGACCCAGCCGGGTTTTTTAACAAGACTTTGAAATGGGGTATATATAACCAGCAATATCAGAGAATCTTGTGGTATTGATCACAAACTGCTTGCCTCATATAGGAGGCGGCCTGGGCTAGAGTGTCGTCAGCTCAAGCCTGATGGAGGGCCACTCCTTTCTAGTAGAACATACATGCTCACCCCTCATAGTCACTTAGCTTTCATCTAGAAAGAACGCTGGCTTATATCCAGGGGAGGAGCAGCCATATATACAACGGAGCGTTATTCACTAGTAGTAATGCAAACGGGTGGGAATTAGCTCAACCCCATTCTTCTCTGCTGAGAAGAACGGGAGACTAGCTGAGCATAAAGCAGATAATTTCTAAATAAATTTAATATGCAGCATGCTACCAGACATCTGTGCCTCATTGGAAGTTGGGGAAATATCTCAATTGCGGACACCCAGCGAAAATTGACCATACATTCTCTATGGACTTTGGACGTAGGGTACTTGATCTCACTTTTTCTCGCGGGTGTCCTTAAAGAGACTGTAGAACCTGAATTATGTCTTTCGTGGAAACGGCACCGACATCCCTCTCTCTCAGGGGGATGTCTGTGTAAGTCTAGAAAAACAGGAGTAGCGCAGGACAACTTTTCGTTCATGCGTCGTGATCAGTTATTAATATTAGTAAAAGTTTCCCCAGGCTTCAAAGTCTATATCCTCATTATCACTAGTAATAGGTATACTGCTCCTCGAGATGGGTTTTTGTACAAAGCCGTCTCGTCAGCATGACTCTTGGTTGGTGAACATGCCACTAAGATCAGGTAGACAACGGACTCTGAATACGACATTATTCGACGTAGTCTCTTAGTCAATATAAATCTCGATATGTCCGCATCCCTCCAACAGACGTTCCCCTATTGCACGGGCCATGTTAATGGCTCAGTGGTAAAGTAGTCGGCAGGACAAACCCTTGTGTCAGAGGCAGGGCCATAGGCATTCAAGGGTTTTCCGGTTTAGAGATGTTGACGCTGCGCTTAAGCCCTGGATTTTTTTTTTGTTTATTTAAGGTCGACAGTTCGAATTATGACTGGGCTGTTGTTTGTATCGTTCGTTTTTGACTAATTGGCCTCAGGCAAACTGACTTTCCTATCCATCATCATCACAATCAAGGGTCGCATTGCACATCCTTCTAAAAACGAGTCTTTCTACACAACATTTTAATATATATTTTAAATCATATAAACATTAGTATTGGCCTTTTTTTAGTTGTGCAGAAGATTCATAAATTTGATAATGTAGGATAGAAGTTGAGTCGAGGTGAATATCTTGATCGAGGCTATTCAGCCCTCGCTAACATAAGACATGGACGTATCAGCGGACCCCGCGGATTATGAATACCAACAGACTGTATCTGTAGCTTTAGGACAACCACCGTTGGTCTGGTAAGAATCTGGACTAATATATTGGCCTTGCAGGTTACCGTTCGAATTGAAGCTATCTCCTAGTCCTTATTTAAGCCTTTGGTATAGTTATTAATCTAGTTGACGACATAATCGTGCTTTATGGACCGTCATCGAAGAAACTGTATCACGCTCAGCGGTGTACTAGTACCTCCCCTGGGATTACACCAGTCACAAGCTCGCTGAAGAACTGGAACGAAAAGGAATACTGGTTACAGATTTACACTCTGTAGGCTTTGAGACCTGTACTCCAGCCATCCATGAATCAATAGATAGACAACCCAAATGATATCTTCTTCACTGGTATTAAATAGTGAGGAGAATGGTATTTTTTGTCCAATAATCTAAGTTCTACATCGTACCAGGAGCTAACAAAAAGTTAACCTACCGCCTCTTGCTCTCGTACGCCATTGCTTGAGACATACATAATCTCTCAGCCAGAAGTCTCTACTAACCAACTAAACTACAAAGGTCAGGACTGTTTCATTGCATCTTTGTCTCTTTAATTAATTGCCATTCGCGATATATGATTCGCCGATCTCGTTCCATTAAGGCACCTATGCAAGCTGTTTCATCGGGACTTTGTGTTCTATATGTGGTGTATGTCTCGGCATTCACTATAGATGTCTCATCCTCCCGGGGATGAGAGACACGTACGCCTAAAGCCCAGGTATCGCAAACTGCTACCGTCGATATGTCATGTAAAAAAAAAACATACTCCGAATTCCAAGGTGGCAAAATAAAGCTGACAAAAACCAAAGTTCCTCCCTTACCCTGCTCATAATCATCATTATAAACAAATAGCCCATCTGCCAGTCCGAAAATGTAAGGTCGATATAAGCAGATTCCCGAATTCGTCCGTGGATATGACAACGTACCGGGCCGACTTGGCCAGACCACATAACAAGGCTATAGTACAGAGCTGCGTGCATTCTATTAACATAATACTAAAGATCGTGAAGTGACTAGGAATGCTCCGATATTCTAGCGCTTAAGGCCGATATATCGGATATTATCAGCTTTTCAGGAGTAACTATTGTAATCTATTAAGGAGAATTCTAAAACTTTGCCACTCTTACTTCATGAACTTATTCTTCATGCCACCGTTCCCCGCCGTTTGCCACATGCTATTCGCGGTGGACAATACATCGGCTGTACTGTATCCGACATCGACCAACATCCAACAATAAACAAAAATTCCGGACGCGACTACAATGGGATGTTTCCCTAACTTGATCGTTTGTATATCTCGACCCTTATCGAGGTAAAAGATATCTACGTCGATGTCGCCCCAGCAGAACATAAAATGTTCACTCGATGTACCAACTCTGCTCAGCAGACCGCGACAGAGTAGTCGCCGGTCATCCCGATCAGAGCGAGCAAACCTACAGTCTAGACCATCTACCTAGCTACAGAGTATTACAAGCTGACTAGTCTTCCGTCCCCGTCATCCCCCGATGAATGAACCAAGGGACGATCCTACGAAACCCAGTGTGTAACAAGTTCCTGCATGGAACAATTACCTGGGGCTTACCTGATGTAATACGGCGAGGGATCCAATTGTGTAAGGATGCAGGTAAATTCATTCGAACCCACCAGCTAACTGTATGTACTACACCATACTAGCACCGTAAGACGTAACCCGCGCTCGTACTAACAGGCAGCACATACACACATCCACGCTCAGCTGGACTGGCGACTGGGACGGAACTAGACGAGCCACACAACACCGCTTCGGAGCGAGTCATATGGCGGCCTCGAGTATGCACTGCGATCATAACAGAATAAATGAATTGGCGTAGGGAATATATATCTAAATGGATGACGTACGTCCCATCCATCCCTAGTGCCCTAATGGGCCGGAAGCCGTAACATGTCATAAGAAGATGAAGCACACACCACTTCTCCACCAAAGTAATGGGACAGAAAACAAGGTATGGCAATATCGGAAGGGCAAGGGAGTTGATTGGTAGAGAGAGGAGGCAGGTAGGTAAGGTAGGCATGCATGTTCTTCCATGTGCAGGCCACGCGAAGGACAGGTATGTCACTGTACGTGACGGCCTCGCTTGCTTTTGCATCTCGACGATCTGACATGACATGACCTGAAATTTCACGGGGAGGGGGTTCCATCGCGAAACAACTTCGCAGCGTAGGAATGAATCTGCGATCACCAGAAGAGACGAATGAGATGAATTCCCCCTCAATCCGCGAATCAGAAATTAGTGTAGAATAATATCAATAATAAAAATATACTCATTGGGGGGAGAGGGAAGGGGTGAGCGAGGTTGTCAGCGCAGATGGCAGCAATTGTGATCTTTTTGGTTTCGGCGTATTGGTTGCCCGCAACTGGGTTTCCATACATCCCAGCAATGGAACCAGGGTGCCACGACCCAGTCGCATTGCTTCTCCTCCGGCGTATATGTACATTACACACACTCACACACACATACATACTTACCTACATACTGTAAGTAAGAGAAGCGAATGCCGCAGCTTCGTCTCATCTTCCCAAACATGTAGGCTATACACCAAGATAAACCCCCTTCCCCTCACCCCCCGACGACGAGCAAGGGGAGCCTGAGATTACAGTTTCTGTACGCTCGGTAACCCTTCCTCAGCCTTAGGGATCTACACTCGCGTGGGCAGCTCTCGGCCGATTAATGCAACCAATGATCTCCAACTTCGGGTTAATATAACTAAAGCCCCGTGAAGGCGCAATTCGTTTCCCCCAATTCCTCTCTCATCCCCTTCCGTTCGTGTTTGCACATGCTTATCTAGTAATAATATAATATTATATAATGTAGTATAGTATAAGGTGTTATGTCTGACTGAGTAAGTGTGCCTGTCTATATGTCTGTGTGTGTGCGATAGATAATAAAAAAAAGGTGAATACGAGTCTCTCGACGTATCGCACACACACAACACACCAAACAAAGTGGCGGCGCGCCTTCGCGTGCAGGCTCAGACGATTCGAGAGACCCCAATGCAACATCACGCGCCTTGCACCAGATGCAACCCTCCTCCACACCTTCCCTCCAGCATGGCTCGTTCTTTCAAAAGTCCCCGAGCCTTCCATCCCTACCAATATAAGACGAACCTGGCACCCCATCACACAGTATCCTGCGTCGTATCGGATGGAACTTACCCGCCTATGCATCCGTAGTACTTACATACTTACATACTTAGTATACTACTTATACATATACCTACATACCATACTCCTTCTGCGTGCCAATGAGGACAGCGTAGCAATGGGTGAGACCGCCATATCCCGGGCGCCCCCCATTGGTCCCGAGCTAGGCCCAGGGCTTTGGTTCACCCCAGTTTGCAGGTCTCGGGGCGTCATTTCTCAGTCCTCTCCTCACCCCATCCCGGCCCATCAGAGGTGCGGCTCGGTCTGCCAAAGAACGCTATGTACGTGTACTAGTAAACGCATGGTAAGAAGAGGATATGCGTGATAACCGACGACACGTGGGTGCCCCTTCACCGGTGAGGGCCCGTCTCTTTCATCGAGTAAGCAATAGACTGCACTATTGTCCTTTCTATTGTTTTTCCCGCCACTTTTTTCCCCTCGATAAAAGCCATTTTGTGGGCGTTGGCTTGGCGCACCCGTGGCTGGAACCGCCGGTTAGCTTCCTTGGCTGTTTGTTGCCTCCCGTGTCCCAACGGTTCCGCAAATAGATAATCGAGTGAACCAGAATCTGCATTTTTCACAATTGAAACAGAAATTCCCTTGGGGGCTGCATTTCTTTCTTCGATCGCATTCCGCCCGTGGCGTCGTACTAGATAAAGTTCCCGGGGGCTTCGCTGACAGTCGGCGTCTTGCGGACCGTTTCAGCTTCCTCGCTTAGTACCATGGCCGTGGTTCCATCTGATGACCGTTCTGGGGTTTGTACTGGTATAAGCTCGAATACCCGACCGAATAGACAGTCGAGATTCTATCTCGTCTGGAAGCTTGAGGCGGAAGGAGACTGACCTTGTGATGGAACGATAGCAGCTGTGCTTAGTGAGCATACTACTTCTGTTCTCTTGCATATGTAAATCAAGTCCGCCCGACTTGAAGAATAAGCTGACTGCTTCTGCCCCGACGTCCCCAGACTTACAACGCGTTGCTATTTGTCTCGAAAGAGCCAGAATACCTATGCGGCTAGATCGTACGGTCCTGGAACTTGGCGGAAAAATCGAAATTCGTGAAATTGAGAAAAGGGTCATATTTGCGAGCTTGGAGCGTACCAGTTGCGGCAAACATCACCTCTGTATTTTCCACTGGTTGGTTCAATGCAAAAGTTTAGATTTATTCTCGAGGTATATCCACCTTTATGCTATTGCTGCAGTCGTCTTGAATCGAATTTTGCCCATTACGTACCTCGTACACCAAACATTTGTATCATAGTCCACAAGCGGCTAAACGTACCATACACTCGCAAAATAAACGCCTCTCCCGCCCCCCCGAAAAAAAACAATTTGCCTAGTATACAAATGAACATTTAGGGTGGCGCCAAGGAGCGTGAGCGGATGCCGCCGACCGTACAAACAAGAAAAGAAAAATTGGCCTGTAAAAACCCCAAGAAGAGAGCCTTCTAGGTCCCCAAGTTGTCCAAGTGCCAGACGCCTTTTGACATGAAGAATTTGATCCAAGTCGCATCGTACAATCATGTGTGTGACGTTTAGACAACCAAACCGCCCCATTGGCCAAGAGATAAGAAATCGCGTAGTTCCGCTCAGAATAAAAGCCGTCCAACAGGGTCGACAAAAGACGCCGGGCTGGGTATGATATAACGCCAAGTATCAGCTGTAGAAAACAACAGCGCCTGTAGAAGAAGTGAAAGTAGGAATAGACCCAAAAGATATTGAATTTGCCGCGAAACTTTCTCGTTCTTTCCCGTAGCTGGCCGCGGAATAAATGATTACTGCTAGAGCTTCAAAACTACTCTGTCTTCGGCGGGTATTTCGTCCTATATGCGACTGACGACTGGAGAAGCCGAAGCATTTCTGGATACTTGGTCGGTCATGCTTCTGCTCCTGTCTCGGTCTGGGAAAATCGGATCTGGCCTATTGTATGGCCCACCAACATGTGGGGGTCGCGGCGACGGTTGTATCGGAACGAGAGGAACTTGTGGACGCGGAAGTATCTGTGAGTGAAGTTGCGGCTGGTCATGCTGTTGCATCAACGGTGCGAGGGGTGGAGATCGTGAGTCTACGGGAACTGAACTATGGTCGCGAGGGGAAATATTTGTCCTTTCCATTGGCTCTGTCGGTTCTGGCAAAGCTCGTGGCGTCCCAGTGGTGGATGCAGGCGAGACTAAAGGCAAAGAATCACTACCTTGGCGGGGACTATCGACTGCGGCTGGTCTAGGACGCTTGCTGGGCCCTTGCTCGAGGCTAACACTTGAAGCTATGTCGTATCCAGGTGGGAGCGCATGTTCGCGCTGTGGTGGCGCCGGGAGAGGGGCCGGCGGAGCAGGAGTAATAGGCGTGTAGTCGGTATGTCGCGGATAGCCAACACCAGCACGAGCCTGAGCTTGAGCTTCCTTGTCGGCTTTGGACGGCCGCCCACGCTTTTTGCCTGTCGTTGGTATCGCTGGCGCGCTGCTCAAGGGGGCCATCAGCGGATATCCGTTGGAAGCCGGAGGCCGTGGCTGGATATGTCGTACTGGCGTGAGAGTTGGCTCGTACGGAGGCGCTGCCGTGATAGCTTGTCTCTTCGCAACTGGAGGATAGTCGATCAGGTCGCCGGGTCTGCGCTGGCCGAAGCTTCCCGTGCTTCCTATGTGTGGCGGAGGAAAGCTAGCTTGGAACATTCTCTCGACTGCTCTAACACAGTGGTTCATATTGCGGCCTGTTGTCATTAGGACTCGGCACGAGAACAAATCTTAGTCAAGGTCAGTACAAACCACCAGGCAACTGCATCTCGAGCCAGTCAGGCACAATGTTGTGAGTTCTTATGAAATCCACTAGTGTGGTCACGTCTATCGTGCTGACTTTGATTATTTCGGCCAGCACGAACCTCTGCAGTCCACCACGGCCATTAGTAGAGCCAAACAAGAGCAGGTCAAACAATATACCTTTTCATCGTCGGAGAAGCTGGGCTCCATGGTGAGACTCTGGGGAGCAAAGACCCGCAGGCGATGGGTTGGGGAGAGGAAGAGTTGTTCGGCAGCACAGTCGCAGGCAAGTCATTTGTAAAGTTTGAAGGTGGCATCGACGTGATTGGGAGGTAACTTGATGGAGAAGTAGAGGCTGAGTGCAAATAATCAGGTCAAATAATCAGGTCGTAGTGGTGGTAGACGCCTGGTCGACCGTATATCGCCGAGGCGCAGGACCCCCCATGCAAGAGATAGAGAGACCAAGACGAGGCAAAGCAGGACAAGGCAACGCAGGCCGCACACAACAACAGGCACGCAACAGATAATATGACTCTTCCACCAGTGCCGGGTAGGGGTAGGATGACACTGAGGGAGGGTATGGAAAAGTCACCAGAGGCTCAAAAGACGCGCGCAAGGGAAGACAGGTTCAAGCGCGCGCCTCTGGGCGAGAAGAGCCGGGGAAACAGCGAATGTGGTTCAAGCTGTGGTTCAACAAGCCTACCTGAGGTACCCGGGCAGAACAGTCAACTGGGGGCCGTATACTGTTAATACTGTAGATACTGTAGACAGCCTATCTACACGTAACTGAGATAGGCAAGTACGTATGTAGTGTAGGGCCGGCTAAGTAGTACAAGACAACGGATAAAGAACGAGATACTGTAGACCGTAGAGAGCGAGCGAGGGTCGCGCAGGGCACTGTTCGCAGACGGCCCAAGGATTGACCAGGTATTGGCCAGGACCCAGACAGGGAACACCTAAGGTCAGTACTCTGAGTGCGTATAGGTAGCGCAGGGTTGCGCTGCGCCTGCAAGGATGGGATACCTGCGCGCCCCGAAACAAGGTGAGCCGCGTGGGAGAGAGTTTAGCTGGTTCGCTGCTGGTTCGCTGCTGTTGGGCTTGGGCTTGGGCTTGGGCTGCTGCTGCTGGGCTGGTTTGGCAGGCCGGGTTTAGCACAGACCGAAGAATGTGGCCACCGAGCGTTCGACAGGATTCCGCGCCGGTATTGTTGGCCTCCAGGGAACAATGTGGAATAATGTGAAATTGTCAAGGTTGACCGAGGGATCGGGGGCGTATTGGGCTTTGGGCAGATGCCTAGATGCCTAGACTAGCTGCCAGTCCAGTATGGCTCGGAATTTGGAGCTCGAAAAGCTTAGATCCTCTGGAACCCAAGCACCCCCGGGATGGACTATACACCACACAACACACCGATATAGTATAGGCCGATATAGCGAGATAGACAGGCTAGACAAGAGCTAACAAATAAACAGGCAAGCTGAGAGACAGGCTGGGAACCCAGGTCCAGCTGACCGACGGGCACATGTAAATAAGTACGTATCGGCAGACACGATTTAGGGAACCAAGGAGTCGGTATCTATGTCGTAGACAAGGTCGCCGCACGACGAGGCCGGGTGCCCGGCAGCGAATGAGCGGCCGTCGTGTAAGACAGGTAATCACAGAAAAAGAGATGTTGACTTAGTCGCAGCACCAGGAGGGCCGGGTTGGTTTCCTGTCAACCCCAGATTCCCCATAGCGGTAGCCATGTATTTCTGTCCGTCACCCATTAGCCGACCGCTCGCCATTCGCCTCTATGCTCGTCTCCATTCGTCAATTCGCCACCTGCACATTCAGCTTCACCACTCACCACATGCAACTCTGCACTTGACCACCACGGAGCGGTACAGTCAGTCAGTACAAGCGCAGCGGCGGTGCAGCAGCAGTGGAGCTCCTTGGCCCGGTAGGTAGTATGGATGGTGTAAGTGCCCTACCGTGTAAGTGGAAGCCCGAGGCGGGTACCTCAGGCAGGGTACGATGGCTGGATAGCGTCGTTGGCCTCAGAGGCAGCCGTGTGTGCACCCCATTTTGGGAACTCGGGCCAGCTAGCAACAACGTGTAGATCATATGTTGCCGAGTCAGGATACCTACGTAATTGTCTAGTGATGCTCGATGCATAACTGCAACCACCAAGAACGGGCAACAGGCAGCTGAGCGACCAACCACATGCGGCCTCTCTCTGCCATGCAGATGCGCCCTACAAACACACGCTCACTGACAGTAAGCCTCCCGCTGACCACTTAGACAGCACTTGGACAAATTGGGTCGCCTGACTGGCCCGATTCTCCATAGCATTTCCATATTCCATAGGCAGTGGTCCTTTACAGACGGAGCTGCCCACACCACCAACCGCACTAGGAATAGGGAGTATGACATCGGGCGAGTTGCTGCTTGGATGCGGCATGGTACGGTGTGGTCAGAAGTACCTGGGGGGCGGTGGTGGTGAGAGCCCACATGGCGGGACCATACCGAGAGCATTACACATCCCCATCCCCTGGTGGAGTACGAGCCAGAGAGACGAGACGATTCGAGCAACAGTCGGACTGAGGTACCATTAGCCTCTCTGCACGTTCCAAGACATTGAATTCAGCATAAGAACCTAGCAATTCTCATTGGCCGTAGCCGTGCTGCTTTGCTGGCCTTGCAGACTTAGGATTCTCATAAGTCCAGTGCGGCGGCGGTCTAAGTGGTCACTATTCACTGGAGCTCGTGCCAATCAGACCATCGGGGGCGTCTCCGCGAAGTGCTCGTCCAGTGGGGGGGAATAAGCACAGATCACGAGTTCGTCGTCTGACAAGAGCCCGAGCCGCAACACCTCTCGGCAGTGTTCCATCGTGAGCTAGCCTCTGCTGCAAATGATAAATAGAGAGCGGACACATCCGGAACCCGACGAGCCGACGAGCATCATAATTCATACAGACTCCTGTCGTTGAAAAGTGCAATCAATGCAAACGCTTGTTTGGAGAATCAATCCCCCAACCCGGACTCGGGCTCCCTTCCTCTTATATACCTATAGAATAATTAATGCCAACTCACATACCGCTTTTTCGCCTAGATTCAAGTTCTGTCCATGCATGTTGAGCTGGCGTCTCCCCATAGGGCCCACAGGCATCAGAACTGTTGACTACCCACGTTTTCTGACGCAAGGGCAGCCACCCTTGTGTGTGGTGCCGGCAAGGGATCGCGAGAACGCTGTCCGGAATTGGCTGCTGGCTCGGCTTCGTCTGTGTGCAGCTGCCGGTTTGGAACGGGTTGGACATCACGCGGGCCGACGGGCTGCAGTAGAGTGTCACTGCGACACACTCTATATTAGCCATTGTGCTCCGACTTTGCATCCTGTGTAAGCCGAGATCTTGATTCCTACAGTCCGGTGGTCTCCGTTGTTCTGGGTATAGAGTGGACATTGATTGAGCCTGTTACACAGAGTAAAGGGATTATTGGCAATGCCAACTTTTACTCCCTGTCTTCCAACTTGAGGGTTCAAGACTAGTAATATCTATCCTTTGTATAAACTACTACTTTTTCCATTCAGTAACTGCTGATGGCGAAGCTCAAAGTGCAGTATGAAACCACTGATGCCTCTTTGGCAGTTCTAGGGGGGTGCTCTTAATTGATTCTCACCCACATTGCTTGGTGGACTCAACAGCACAACACAAAAGATATAGAAAATGAACTACTTGCCACTGCGATAGGATATGGATGAAACTGACCATCAGATATCCTTGATCATGACAAACATGCAAGCGCTCATGTGGTACGCGTATCAGATTCCTCTTTAAACCCCAATAGTGTGGTCAGCATATCTATGGCCAAGTCTACATACACCAAATGCTAACAAGTTATCTAGGTGCAAACAGGTTGTGAACTATAAAAATACTCAGTACTTTTTGCACAATATCCATGACGATACAGAAATAATCGGGATTTTTTTTAGAGCGCATCTGTCAACACAAAAAATGCCCGAGCATATGCTTAGTTCTAGTGACTGGGGGGACTAAGTCATAAGGAGACGCACATACAAGTTTACATAGATGTAGGCTACATATTCTTTGCCACCCAAGAAGACGCAAAGTCACGAAATACCAACGTCTGAAAGTTTGGTATATCGCAGAGCGAGAGACACCTACATGGATTTGCTGTTCTTTGTATGCCCCTCTCTGCCTCATATAGCAGGCTCCAAATGGGCCAAGCTGGATGGAGTGCCCAAACCACCTGAGTAGGTGGGTTTCACTGCGGGGTCCCCGTGTGATATGCTTCTAACTACCTACTCCTAGGTTATCCGTATAAGCCCTACTCCGTATATTGCCCATGCATCTTGCGAGGCTCTTGCACAGACTCTGCTGTAATCATGTTGGTTGATTGGCCCCCTTCACAATGGAAGTCTATCATACTGATGTAGGGAGGTACACTAAGTACAAGTCCACAGCCGCTACCCGCCACCTAGCGCTGCTAGCTGGCAGTGGCCAATGTCCTCTTCCCGTTTCAGAGTTCCAGCACCTGTGCCAGGCCAGTACTTACCCAACAGGTACTTGCCCAGGTACCTAGACCTACTGACCTTTTTTTTGCGACAACGGATCCGCGTAGCATCATTCTTCTCTCTTCTGCTCAACAACGCGCCAGCGAAGGCTTCCCACGAATAGAGCGTCGACGGAGAGGATATATCTCGGTTTACCTCGTGTGAAGGCGGTTAGTGTTGGCACCTCAATCCATTGCATTGCAATTGGCGCGTCCCATCGGCTTGCAATGTCACCAACGTCGGCCGCCAGTTAGCTCCCATCATCTACCCGGCGCTCTCTACTTCTCCTCCCTCTTCTCTTGATTCCGTATACTCGTAGCTTCGGGCCTTCTCTCCGAACTCTCCTCTTGCCCAGCCATTCTCCGGTTCGACCTTCTTCAGCGCCTCTTTTCTTATCCATCCCACCCCTGGTTCTGCCACGCCCTGCATGCCCCCAAGGCACTCCTGGTATTGCACGACGGCAGTCTTTCATCCTGCATTGGTCGACTAGGGCTGGCTCTCAACCACTGCGCGGTAGTCACATCCTCCTTTGTGTACGCGATTGGTGATATCGTTCCGTCTCCAGGGGTGCACCTACGTTCCGAAGCCCGTGTTTCCTGCGATAGCAGCCGCCGACCGCCGAGATGGAGGAAGAAGATCATCTCAAGGATGGCTTGGAGGGCCTCACAGTCGACACGAGTCTAGGTCCCGCGGCCACTACGACGATTAAGAAGGAAGGCGATAGCATGGCTTCAACACCTAATGGCAGCAAGGGCTCCCGATCTGAGAGCGCGTCGCCCGATGATCGAAAGGCCCGTAGTGACAGTGCATCAACTCCTGACGGCGCCCAGCCTCCGAAATTATCGCGCAAATCCTCGCAGAAATTTCAACCACGACCTGTGACTTTTTTTACAGACTTGCCCGATGTAACCACCGAATCCTGTGAGCACTTTCAGGTCATACCCGATTGTCTATACGGGTCCAAGTCGCTTGGCTCAACAGATCACGACTCATTAGACTGCGATTGCAGCGAAGAATGGCGTAGGTACCCCGTTTGTGTTGATCATACTGAGCCTGTGGCATACTAATAATGATGCTTGGTTTAGGGGATGGTATGAACCATGCCTGTGGGGAAGACTCTGATTGCATCAATCGGGCCACCAAAATGGAGTGTGTTGACAGAAATTGCAACTGCGGGAATGAGTGTCAAAATCAGAGATTTCAACGCAAGCAGTATGCCGACGTCTCTGTGATCAGAACAGAAAAGAAGGGGTTCGGCCTTCGCGCAAACACCAGCATTCAACCTCACGAGTTCATTTTTGAGTACATTGGCGAAGTCATCAACGAGCCTACATTTCGCCGACGCGCAATCCAGTATGACAAGGAAGGTATCCGTCATTTCTATTTCATGTCATTGACCAAGAATGAATTTGTTGATGCGACCAAGAAGGGTAATCTCGGTCGCTTCTGCAACCACTCCTGCAACCCCAACTGCTACGTGGACAAATGGGTTGTTGGCAACAAGTTGCGTATGGGCATTTTTGCCGGGCGGAGAATTCAAATCGGTGAGGAGTTGGTGTTCAACTACAATGTCGACAGATATGGTGCAGACCCTCAACCCTGCTACTGTGGCGAGCCTAATTGCATCGGTTTTATCGGGGGCAAGACCCAGACGGAGCGCGCGACTAAACTGTCTGATGCAACCATCGAAGCCCTGGGTATTGACGACAGTGATGGCTGGGATACCGCTGTCGCCAAGAAACCACGGAAGAAAAAGATTAGCGAGGATGATGAAGAATACGTTAGCAGCGTTCAGGCTCGCAGTCTGGACGAGAAGGGGGTCACCAAGGTTATGGCCACACTGGTGCAGTGCAAGGAGAAGTGGATTGCGGTCAAATTATTACAGCGCATCCAGGGCAGCGATGATGACAGGGTCCGCAGTCGGGTCGTGCAAATGCACGGATACCAAATTCTGAAGACCGTGCTCAACACCTTCGTCGAGGATAACAATGTCGTCCTCCAAGTTCTGGACATCCTCTATGAATTTCCCCGTCTGACCAAGAATAAGATCGTAGATTCAAAGATTGAATCCACCATACAGTCTTTGACTAGATCAGAACACAAGGATGTTGCCACAGAGTCGGCCAGGCTCTTGGATGAATGGAGCAAGCTGGAGGTCGCCTACAGGATTCCCCGAAAGAAACTAGACCCCAACGCCTCATCAACCCAGAATTCACAGCCCATTAACTCCTTTGAGGAGCGCCGCGGTGCCCGCCCAGAAGAGCCACAAAAGCCTATGACCGCATTACCAACCAATACCCCTAAAGGCCCGCGGAGCAATGTCCCTCAGCGAAACCCTAATTTCTTCAGTGGCTTCCCGCGACGCAATCGCCCTCCGCCTCCATCCCTCCCTGCAGGCTGGTTTGCGACTACTGATAAGCGCGGAAGTTTGTATTATTACACCAAGACCGGTGAGACAACATGGCAGAGACCAACGACGCCTGCATCAGATGTTGCTCCGCCGCAGCCTAATGGTCCCTCGAAGGCACGGCAGGAGCAGAAGACTCTGCAGGATATCATCGACTCCCTGACCAAACCCGGTGCTGTGCCTGGTCGCTCCGCATCACAAACCCCACAGCCAACCAGCACCCCCACTCAGGAGACTAAGAAGGAAAAGTGGCGTTCTTTACCGATTGAGAAGCAAATGAAGATTTACGAGAACACAGTGCGCATCCTCTTTTCACCCCTTTTTCAATTGTGCATGGTATTGTATACTGACATGTGGTAGCTATTCCCTCACGTCAAATATGTCATGGACAAGTTTC